>JBAMJV010003889.1:0-58087 GCA_037951105.1 Echinarachnius parma | reverse complement strand
CCCCCCCCCCCCCCCCTCATAGATTACTTACCCCCAGGCATCCAACGGTTGATTCAAGATATGATGATATCAGCTGAGAGAAGTCTTCTGTAGCAAAATAATGTTAGGGGCATAGCCACCCACCCCCCCCCCCCCTCTTCTCATAGATAAATCACCTCCAGCAGGCCTCGAACGGTTGACTCATGCTATCATGATATTACTGAAGGGTGTTAATGGGATCTTTTCGTATGTATGTATGTTCAAAATTGCTATTCAGGGAAACTAGCTATTAGCGCTTCTAGGCATTCTGCAATCCATTTGAAATATTCGATAAGGACACATTGGACGTAATACCAGCAGTAATTCAGTGCATAGTCCGTATACTATAGAGTAAGGATGTGGGATTTATCGCTTCCTACTTAATTGACAACTAGATTAGAGAACACATGAATTTATATTTAAATACATTCATCTTTTCATTATTTTATGTTGCAGTGTAACGTTTACTATGTAAGTTTTTTTTAAGGGATGTTTTCGTCAATATACCTTTGGTCGCATATACAATACTATTCGGTGAAACTAGCTATTAGCGCTTCACATGCTGCAATCCATTTGATATATTCGATAATGGCATAAAATTAATACCCATTGAAGGGGATTATCAATAATTCAGCGCAAAGTCCCCACTGTAATGATGCAGGATTTGTCACTTCCTACTTAATTGACAACTATATTTGACAACACATGAACGCAGATTTATATAATTTATGCTCTTTTCGGGGTTTTTGTGTAATTTTCCTTGTATCTTGAATACGAACATTAAGTTTTCGTCAATACCTATGTTCGTAATTGATTGGGTGTGTTTGTTTTCAGGGCCACTATTGGCGCTTCATCTAGACATACTGCAATATATTTGAAAACATAATTCTTTATGACCAAGACTGTACTATCCTTTTAAAGTAACGAAAGTAAAGTTCTGTAATAGTTTGCATACAGAAACTTAGTATTATTATCGTAATTTAAAAATATATTTGGATTAAGGTGTATAAGTTGCTGTTTCTTATACAACCATACTATTATGAACATGAGTTACGATCAATATTATATGAGTTGCCATTTCACTTCTAGTGCTCATTTTTCATTTATAATGACAATCATTTTTAATCACGGTAATTGGGTACAATTTAAGCAATGTGTATTTTTTCATCATCAGTATTGGTGTTTAAAGGGATAGTACAACTTTGGTAAAACTGAAGTCAGTAATCAAAACTGTCACGATATCATTCAGTTATACAAGTTATAATTCCACCATGCCCGAAAGGCAAATAAACTTACAAACTTACAAAATGATGCACAAGTTTATCCACAAACGCAGCAGTTGCAACACAAGATGGCGCTTTCTTAAAACATATTTCAACCTTGTTGTAAAATTAATTATGCATGTGATGATTTTTAAACATAATGATTCAATAGAGAGATAATAAATAATAATATACTCGATTTATAAAACTATACAACTATTTAAAAACCCCTTTCGAATATTTTCAAACAAAAAGTTTAGGCATTATACAACTGTATTTTTGTTGAATAAATGTTGGTCCCACATTTATTATAATTTAATATAGTTATGATATTTCAACTCTTTCTGAACCGATGTTGATCAAATGAAGTTGTTTTTATCACTAAAGTCACATGCTTTTCCAAATAATACAATTTGTTTTTCATTACCGTTATAATACAAAAACAAATGGAAGCGCCCTCTAAACCCAAACTAAACTATCCCGTTAACAATGTTTAACGTCATGCGTTCGACTATTCACATTACGTTCGAGATGGTGCTTTGTATATAATTGAAACAAGGGGTGATACTGTTCCAGAACGTATATCGAGTTAAGTCTGGTTTGCATAAGTATCGTCCAGGTTATAGGATACTTTCGATTTTTTAATCTACATTATGTAGTCTGCATTACAGTTTACTGACGTAGAGTGATTACCCAAGAAGCTCAAGGGATTTTAAAGGGACAGTTTCCCCACCATAGTGTTAGGTCCCAAAGATAAGTAATATAGTTAGGCGAATTCCCGTTCTAAAGCTGGACAGTGACCTTAGTCATTAATCTCTGACCACATTAGTTTCCCCTCCCTTTTATCACTTGGCCCTAAATAGTTATATACATAATCTCCCGGTGGGACTTATTAGACTCATCGTCATAGAACCCCTTTGTTCCTTTGAACTTGGACACAGGAACAAACATATAGATAACTGTATTCCCCCAACCCAGAAAGCTTTGATAAAGAATATGATAACTTGTTGGGAGGTCGACTTAGAGACTTGTTTAGTTTTGGGATGAACACAATATATTTGATGGTCGGCTTTCTGGCTAATGTTATGAATCAAATACAATTTGAAAGGAGACTTTTGTTGATAAGGAGATTAGTGATGATAAACATCATCACTACAGGACTTTCTTTGTTCTAAGAATGGACCTTTATTCCTTGTTATAGTTTGATGTATTTAAGTGGCAGCAAGGAAGCCACACCCCCTGTGCACCCCTTGTTTGTACCCTATTCACGCCCCCTTTTACCCCTGGTTATAATGCTGTGTGTAGAGTAACTAGGTCATTCTGTTTCTGGTCTTTGTCATGACTAGAGATATTGCAGTTCTGGAGTTCGAACGAGTTGCACTAGATTTTCTGACTCTAGATTCGAGATGATGTTCTCGAGATACATGTTCTATATACGCCATCGAAATAAAGTGAACTGATAGCTACAAATATGTGTAAATGTGTGATCATTTATGTATCGGAGTAAGAACATAACAAGTTAGTTCCCTACACATTAAAACCGGATTTCATGTAAATACGACCAACATTGACCCGTTGAGCAAGGACGGAGCATCATTCAAAGTCACTCGCTGTACATGGCGAACCCCATGACTGTGTTAACACACTGCATGTACGCGAACCTGGCGGGCCCTGCAATAACATTACTCTCTGGTGGTTGCAAATCTAGTATAATAGGGAAAATGTTGACTCTATATACATTATAATAATGCTTACTATATTAGGACATTTTACTGACTTATCTTCAATGTTTATGGTCTTCATTATGGTTCGGTGACGTCAGAGCTCAGAAGGGAGTGATAAAACTTCAACTAATGGTGATAATAATAATAGGAGATGTGCTAATTGCAAATGTCTCTACTTTGCCTCAAATCTACGACTACGTTTTGTTCTTTCTTTCACCTGTGGATGATATATCAATGACGTAGCTACGAGGGGCACAAGGGGGGGGGGGGCACAGGGGGGGGGGGGGGGGCACAGGTGCACGCCTTGCATATGGTTTGCCACCAACAATTCGCGTATGTATTTGTTATTGTTTGTATCGCGATTCATATCAATCCTTCGATTCATCGCGTTTGGGAAATTCTAATCACATTACTTCTTTTATTGATGACTAATCGCCTATATAATTATGTAAACGTAATCGTTTTCCTTCCAGGTGTACGAACATTCACAATATTTCAATATGTTAGCCTTATTCTTCAATTTGCTATTTAATTACAAGGAACATGAGGAAAGAGATAACTTGATATAAATTTATTACTGGTCTTGTTATTACCATGATTACGGATCGGTGATCCCATAGCAGACTGCTGTATAATCCCCTTTTTAGAAATTGTAAAATTTGAAAGGTCAGTCTGGAATTATTGAATTAAATGAAATATTCATTTTAAAAGTTGATATCTTTTTAAAGATTGAAATCATTGTAATGGGATTAAAGGAAGTAATCATTAAATGCTAGGGCGAATGGACGGTGACAACAACGATAACGAAGCCAAAACGGCCATGCCCTTTTTGTATTTCATAATTTTCTTGACCAATTTTTACTAACAAACTAATACGGATTACTTCTCCCACATACAGTGACATAGCTGTGTAAAGGAAATACAAAAATAGATGCAAGTTTTATTGTTGATACTTTAATGACCGTTGATCCTAAAGCTGTATTATTTATTATTATTTTGTTTTTACACACTGTACAATGTAATGCATATTAGTACAAAATCAATTATTTATAAACGTTGCGATTTAACGATTAAAGATTAGAATCGTCATAATCGGATTGCATGCATGAACTAAACTTTATCATTTCGTCAAGGCAAACCGACGATGTCAACAATATTTACCTTATTTTTGTTCAGCATTACCGAAGCCAACATGAGATTTAAAATGAAAACAGCTAGTTCTTGGTCGGTTGCCTAAAGCTGACAGAGTGCGGTGGTAGGTAGGTTGTTAATGCTCTGTATGCTACACGTAGGCTAATTTGAACGACATTGTTATCAACACAAAGGGACGCATTCAAAACGCCATAATTATTCTATTCTGTACCAAGGTAATGATTGCGAAGATATTCTGCTCATTTATGATCATTTGACTGTTAAGGGACATAATGAGATCGGCATATATACCCAGGTCTCATTAGATGAATTGTCCAACTTCGTTACCATTATACGTTCCATATTTTGATTTTGATTGTGCAATTTGTCCTCAAATTTGGATTTCTACATAGCTACGTGGCTTATCTATGTGCTGAAATCGTTAACTCATTCATATGGAAAGTGATTTAATCGCCTTTTGGAACTAGGCTCTTCGCGCATATATATGCTAGTATTGTTTCATCGTTGTGAATAACTTGATTCATAATTAGACAATCTAGTGGGTTATTAGTTTGTTATTAAACAAGAAGCTTTCACTTGTTATTATTTGACCATTATTGAATTAAGGGACATATAGTAAAAACAGCATATACAGGTCTCCCAAGATGAATTACATATACATAATATTTCAGCGCGCAAATGCTCGTATTGTTTCATCGTTGTGAATGGCTTGATTCATAATTAGAAAATCTAATGGTTTAATAATCTAACGGTGTATTCATTTGTAAAAAAGACGCTCAGCGCTGCTGGGCACTATACAGTAGTGTATCATCGACCGACTGATTTGGGATACACTCTATGGATCTCTTCATTTCACTCCTAAGTTTTACTGTCTTTCCCGGAGTATTTTGTCTGTTTCACCTTTACTTAAACCGTATAACAGCTCTTTTCATTCACCGTTATCTCTGTCTTCCTTCTCGATCTACCCTTCTTACACCTACTTTTCTACTATCAGTTGCAGATGACCAACCAACCAACCCTATAATTTGCTGATGTAATTTCTAATTTTGTTTTTAATTGTTTGTAAGTAGCTCCTCGATGTATATTCTTCTGTTTCCAAGTGGGTCCGAACCATTTGTATAATTGAATGTTCATTTCCATGTTTTATGGTTTGAAATAAACTGGTATGTGATAAATTGGAGGCACGTGCCTTACCCCCCCCCCCCCCCCCCTCCCAGCCCCACTCTCTCGCAGCTACGGTGTGTCACTGCCTCTGCGAAAATAAATCGAGATACATTGCAGGCCTGTCATAAATTATTAAACAGTCACATTTAGGGACAAAATCAAACGTCATACCCAAATGTTAATTACAATAGCTGATATACTCGTAGAATTGATTAATCTAGGTTAAAAGCCCGACTGATGATCTTTTAGGACATGAGGAGCCAGGGGACAAAATTGAAGCGTCGCCACTGGTAAGAGCCGGCATGAATTAATGACTTTGTATACCGTATGCTGATGATTGTTTTGCTACAATCAAACTCATAATTAATTCGTTTATCGTTCATTTATCCTGGAAAATGACAATTTAGAGTCCTTTATTCAATGAAAGTTAATTGACCTCTGAAAATTAAATATCAACCAGAATTAGTTCGTTTTTATTATAAAATCATTTTTATTTTATAACTGTATTATCCCTTTTCATAGCGATATATCTTCATCTTGATTGGTCGTATGTAGCTAGTGTGAAATGATGACAGTGAAATTGTCTTATTACAATGTTGAAATTATATTTTTGTGTAATGTTATCGTTCTGATTAGCGAATAAAGAATTAGTGTTGTTCTGATCTTAGGAAAGGTATAATTTAGAGTCATTAGCCCTAAATTAAAATAATTATGTAGTTGAAGAAATTGTTGAATCTTAATAAAAACAAAAACAATCCATGTATTAATTAATGGTATACATTAAACCTAAAAATTATCAATGGAGTCATTTATCCACATAGTATGCACATATTATGTTTTGGTTTGCAAGTAAAGCTGACCAACAAATCAAGAATCCTTAGTTTGTTGCGTGGAAGGAAGCAACAAGGAGTCCTCAATTAAAGGAAAATAAAATCACCTTCGAAAATGTCGTAAATCAAAGTTCGTCTTCAGAACTTCCTCTCATTACCTAAAGAAACATTTTAAAATTCATTGGCGATGTTTTAAAAATGTCATACATTTTGGAAAAATGGGGAAAATTGAGTCGTTTACCGAGGAGAACGTATTTTCGTTAAACAATGTCATTACCCATTTTTCTTCTCCAGAGACGTAATACAAATTAATGGACGATGCTCGTCAATGTGAGTTAGTATAAAACTATGACGTCGGATTAATGATGATATTGTTTATCTGTTTAAGAGAGCCTGATGAGTCTATTGCCAATCATCATACGTATTAGGAAAGAAGTACAATTCAAAATCATTAACCAAGAAAAATTTAGTGTCGTTCACCTATGTCATCACCCACTTTTCGTCTCATCTGGCTTTCATCGGCCTTTATCTTGAGCACCCTCTAAAATTTCGTGATGACGTTCATTTTTCGCGGATCTGACTCGTTATCGAAAGAGAACAATTTTATTTATATCCATTCACGAAAAGATAATTAATTAATGTTACAACAGGCTATCACCCAACCTGTATCATGTAAGTCTTTAGAGCAGTCGCAATTTACATAAATGAAAAACTAAATCTTATTCGGCGTATCTCATTCTCCACCCTTGCATCGCCTAGATGTCCAGTTGCTTCACCGCGTCTGTATCCGTTGCTATGGTAACCGAGTAATATGTAACAATACCCGGCACGTGCGTCATTCGGTGGCCATCGAATATGCTTCTAGTCTCGATTGCAGGTTAAAGTATTTTATCGGCATCTGATAATGTATTTCCTATAATGATTCAACACAATAACCATATCAAGGTGAACTTTAACAAATAATGTAAAGCCCTCCACACACAGAGCCGACTCGACCCGATCCGACTGGTTTTCAGTCAAAACCGACTCTTGCCTGACTGAATGTCAATTCAATTTCATTTGTATTGGTCCAAAATCGGAAATTCTTTGTGTAAAACATGCATTGACATACAAATTCTTAATTCAAACATTTATCAAAATACAATATAACAAAAATTGCATAAACATGTATTTCTACCATACTACACTATCAATTTTCCAATATTAACTTAAAAATTAAGTTAAACCCAGTCGGATCGGGTCGAGTCGGCAGGTGGAGGGCTTAACCAGGCTTATTCCTGGCTTAACAGTGCTTATGTCATGTATGTGGAATAGTTTACAGTCTCAACCGGGAATATTCTGAATGCCGCCCTAAAATACTATTGCATGATTGAGTTTCCCTTATAATGTGAATGATGGTTTGGATGAAACGGGTCATTAACAATTGTGTTCGCGCAACATGAAAATTGTACATGTTGATTTTGATTAATTTGTCTATTTCTTACTTGCTGTTTCCCCTTGAACTGCCAAAGATTGCGGAGAAATTCTAGAATTCGTATTTACTTATTGTTTTTTTGTTATAATGATGATATTTGTACTAATTCATGTGATTATGTAAACTTATTGATTAACAATTTTGTTAAGGGGCATTTATTTTTTTTTATAACAAAATCATATTCTTGTTCACGTATAGATCTTCTCCGCATATACACGTAGAGATATGATGCTAAATGGAAACTAGAATACATTATGATAGCGGCTTTGGCAAAGGCTACACATTTCTTGAAGTGAAATACGTTTCTCTTTTTTTCTCAAAGGTGATATTTGAGCCGTCAATCATGTACCGATATGGCTGTAATATTCTTCTGAACTGTGTGTTTATTGAAAATGAACTCTGTTACATTGTAAAATAAAAGTGAAGTGATATTTGAGCTGTCAATCATATACCCGATATCATTGTAAGAATTATTTGAATTGCGTTTTCATTGAAAATAAACTCTGCTTGCCTTGTGAAATAAGTGTCTAAACATTAATGTCATTTTGCATCACTTTTGCCCATTGGGTACGTGCAATTTCATTCAATCATAAAGAAATTATTTCTATAATCAGGGAGATATTTGGACGATCCTAAACCCATTTCATTTTCTGTTACCATAAGCCAAACAAAAGGTACAAAGGGAATGTAAAAACGCGCCAAGTGATTTTGGAAAAATGAAATAAAGTTAATGGATCACATTGCATCACCCTTGCCCATCGGTTTTGACTACGTGCCATCGAAAGCTTTTCACTCAATGATGAATATCTCTATATATAGCTCAAGGAGATTACAAAAGGTACAAAAAGGATGTGAAAGCTCCAAGTGATTTTGCTTGAATTTAATGAAGTTAATGGATTACTATAAATCAGGCTAATGGTTCTGATGGTAATCAGGGCAGAACGCAGACGCAGGTCGAATGAATAGACATTGCAAGTGAACAACCCTGTTAACTTTTAACCTACTCTTCTTGGCAATCACATTTGCTAGGGAATTGCGTGTTAATCTCCCAGTTGGGGAAGTCATCAAGTTGTTTCAAATGACAATATATAGGCTGTTTTCGCAAATGCGACGGGAGCATTCTAGTACGCTAATCTCAGCGGGGGTCGCACTAAGTGAGAACATTTCCGCGTATCGTCCAAACCTACAACGGTATTCGGCTGAATTAGCGTCGGGTGTAGAGCGAGTATACGGAGCGGCGTGGTCAGCCCATACTTCAATAGGTCAGCCAATCAGCGCGCTTGTTCAATCGAGCAAGGAGACGTTCCGCGTATTCTTCACTGCGAAACTGCAAATAGATCACGACGGTAGCCAGAGTACGGGGACGGCCACATGCAGCTGATTCAATTCCGCGTATTCAGCGCTCCCGTCGCGTTTGCGAAAACAGGCTAATAAACCCATTAACCCATTGACGACGCGTCCCGAAATATTTCGGGCACAAAGAGAAAATACAAATTGTCTGTAAAGACGAAGGAAAAGATATAACAAAAAGAGAGAATGGGGATTAGTATTATTAGTATTATTGTTACCCTATGTATTTTTCGGATTTTCGTTAACATTTTGGAAGGCACGTGTCATCTTGCCCTCCCCCCCCCCCCCCCCCCCAATCCGTAGCTACACCACTACCCACCACCACCAATCAGCACAACCACAATAATTATGTTGTTGTTCGTGCATGTAGTGTGGGCAATCACAATATTACGACTTTAAAAAAAAAAAAAAACGTATGTAATGAGAATTTCACTGGCATGGTTCTTAAATTATATATTTGTGATCAAATTTTTTTTTTTTTTCATGTTATATGTTTTAAATATATTTCATACATGGATATCCATGATATCGTACGCCATGAGTTAAAGGGATCTAGTAACTTTGTTGACACGTACAAAAAGTTATTAAAATGTGTATTGGTGTGATCTGATATGTCCAGAAAGTAATGTGTGAAAATTGCAAGTTAATTGGATGTTATTTGGCCGAGAAATGAGCGAAAATGCAAAGTGATATTCACTAACTCATTGCACTGACTTTGTACACGGTTAAGATCTATCCAGTGGATAGCTTAACACCAGAACACTTCAATCGTAAATATCTTTTTAACGAAATAGAAATTCGAAAATCCGAAACCTGTCCCTTGCTTCTATCGTTAATACGAATATAACAAGGTATGAGGGAACTGCTAGAATTCCAATTGGATTTTGAGGATTTGAGTAATGTTACTACTTTACTAGATCCCTTTAATAATTATTTATGATTAGCATAATTAAAACGAAAACAAATACCGAACGAGAAAAGTCTGTGTTCTTGACCTGGTGCTCTAATTGCGCGGCAGTAAAAACGTTTCCGGTAAATATCGTATATCAAGGTCATTTATAAATTATCATGATTATGATATTGCGCTGATTGTATAATGTATTACATTGAAAAATTTTGTAATTGATATCAGTCTCAAACTCTAAGAGTGGTTTATATGCGGCCAAGGATTCCATTAATTAGCTTGACGTACAATATGAGAGCGATACCCTTTCATGCCTATATAAATATTTCGTTAAATAGATACAAACCATCGGTAAACACAACTGGGCAAATTGTTTGTATGTGTGTGTATTTGCAAAATTTGTGCGTGTATTATTTTGTGTTTATGTGTGTGTGTGTGTGTGTGTGTGCGTGTACTTATTGTCATTGTAATCACTTAAATCACTTTTTTTAAATATTTTTAAAAAGTATTATTTTGTTTGTGAGTGTATGTTTGTATGTAAATTAGTATATGTGAACATATTAACCCGCATTATCATAATGACACTGACATGCACATGTTCATACTGATCATGCGGATGTCAGTGTCTTCCACCCTACATGTCCTATTCGACCCTATTCATGCTAAGATACCTGTGACTGTCTCACGTGACTCGACGCGACTCGATCCCGTGAGGAGCTTCGGTCGACAGTAAACAGAACACCAACTCCAAAAGTAACATATTTATATAATCCAGGATTGATGAAAGTAAACCATTTATTCACAGTCCCAAACTCCAAAAAAAAACGTTGTAATTTACAAGAAAAAAAATATATAATAACAATGAATAGCATAAAAATACACTAATTACTCATTCATTCTTTTACCATTATACAAGAACTTCATTAAATTACTTGAATCACCATAATTACACGAGATGTTTCAAATTAACATCAGTACATATAATCTACAACAACCAGCAAAGAGGTGAAGGAGAACATTTGAAGTAAAACCATAACACGGATTATTTGACATTCATTACACTTCAAACTATACACACATATATACAAATGCATCTATTCTATTCAGTATTCACCAAGTTACTAAAATTAAAGAAATATTTAATCTTCCAATTGGAGGCTTTAATATATCCATAGGCGTACCCAGGGGGAGGGTTTGGGGGTGCAAACCCCCCCCCCCCCCCCTTTTACCCCAAAATGACTGTTTTGGGGGGTTTGACCCCCCCCCCCCCCCCTTTTTCTAATTTTAACATGTCTCGAGACCCAATTTTAGCTGTCATTTTAGTTGGTCTCGGCCTCAAAAAGTGCGAAAAACCGTGGTCTCGGCCTCGAAAATGTCGAAAATTGTTGGTCTCGGCTTCGAAAATTTGCTACGACTACCCCCCCCCCCCCCCCCCCCTCCCGCTTACAGGATTCTCAACCACTGGATCTTGGTCTCGGTCTTGAAAATTGTCGACCGGACCTGGTCTCGGTCTCGAAAATTTCGAAGGTACTTGGTCTCGGCTTCGAAAATTGTCTACGACTAGAAAAAAAATTCTGACGAAACCCCCCCCCCCCCCCTTTAAAAAATCCTTGGTACGCCACTGAATCTATTAGTACCCAAAGCAACACATAACTATCAAATCACACTGCAGACTATGAGGAGTTCTTTCATATTTTCATCAACTTTATATTACAGTATTAAAGATGTGATTAAATGTATCAGATACAGTACTGTACTCACATGTAATTTACATATAACAAAGATTTCTTATTTTAAACATAAGGAAACTGAACAGATATATAATATAACTTTCCATATTTTCTTTAGTACGATCGGATGACTTGTTATAATTGTTATGATTGATATTTATGTCTAGCGATTTAAAAGGCCTCGGGCAGAACATATACGCGTATAAAGTAATCATCAACTCGACACTCGATACAATTGTAATTTACACATGCTCATGATAATATCATAATGATGCATGCAGTTATGTATAATACATAACCGCACATTTCTACAATTACTTAAAGGACAATGAAATCCAGACAAATCATTGTATGCACTTTAAGACGCTAACAAAGATGAATAGTCTCTGAAAATTTGAGCAAAATCGGTCAAGGAATAAGAAAACTAAAGCTCTTTTTAAATAGCCATTCATTTATAAGAGTGACTCAAATTGGCAACGCACTCTGGCAAAGTTGTGTACTACTCCCCATTAATACACAAAATTTCTTCTTTTTTTCAATTTTATCAAAATATACACTCCTCACATAAAGTAAGTACCCCCTAGCTTTTTTTCATAAAAATATCTCAAAAAGTATTTCACCGATTTTGATCATTCAAACGGTAATGGATGCGCAATTTTCTTACGCACAATGTGAATGGTTGCCATAGGATTACGTTTTTATCATCAAAAATGAATTTTCTAAAACAAAGTGCAAACAAAAACGTTGCCCTTTCAGTTGTATGTGGCATAGTGGGTACATTTTGTACACGAGTAAGCTTTTGCAAACTGGTTCCACTGTGAACAATGCAGCAGTAGTACTGAATTACATAACATATTAGTGAATAAGGCCAACTCCAATAAAGATGAAAACATGACATGACTTTGGCCATTCTAATCCCTAACAATTTCATATTGAAAAGCATATTGTTTTAGAAAAATGCATGCTTTTGAAAAATGGTGTCACTAACAACAATGCAGCAGTAGTAGTGGATTACATAATAGATGTGTGTGTCGGGTAATCTTCAACAAAGTTTACATACAAAATGTACCCACAATTTATTTTTTTTGCACTTTTTTTTAGAAAATTCATTTTTGATGATAAAAACGTAATGATATGGCAACCATTTACCATTCACATTGTGCGTACGAATATTGCGCATCCATTGCCGTTTGAATGATCAAAATCGGTGAAAAACTTTTTTAGATAATTTATATGAAAAATGCTAGGGGGGTACTTACTTTTTGTGAGTAGTGTATGTTTACCCGTCGTTTGAGTTTGACAGTGTTGTGAAATACATTCATATCATGAGTTTGGGGAATGGAAAAGTGTGACTTCGAAGAAAATATTGGAAAATTTGTGTACAAAACATAATGGGGAGTGGTCCACAGCCTTATCAGAGTACGTTGCCAATTTGAGTCCCCCATAGGAATAAATGGTTATCTTCAAAGAGCCATAGTGTTCTTATTTCTTGCCCGATTATGCTCAAACTTTCAGAGATTATTCCTCCAAATCTCTTAAAGTATATTATAGCAACCGTCTGCTTGGGTTTCATTGTCCTTTTTCAGATTTCCCTTTCGTTATAAAGATATTTACGATTGAAGTTTTCCGATGTTAAATTATCCGCTGGATCGTCAAAACCTTGTACAAAGTGAGTGCAATGAGTTAGTGAATATCACTTTGCATTTTTGCTCATTACTCGGCCATATAACGTCCATTTAACTTGAAATTTTCACACAACACCCAGTGGACATATCAGATAACAACAATATACATTGTATCAACCACTCATCACTCTTTGCACATGTCAACAAAGTTACTAGTGACTAATTTAAACCACTCCTGAAACTAACACAACATTTGGGAATGTGGTTATGCATTAAATTCATAACGTGTGACTAATCTTGATTATAATATCATTGAATAGGTAAACGTGCTAGATGTTGAACATAGCAAGCATTTTTATAACACAGTTATTTTGTATCAACATTTCTTGAATAAACGTACTTTATTCACTGTTTTTCAATTCATGATTTTATAATTGATGAACATGAAAATATGTATCTAAATATGTTATAATTCACATGCAATCAAATGGTTGGTATGCTTTGCCTATGTTTATTTTATACATTTATTCTCGTTGTCAACAAAACATACATATTAATAACAATCATTTACAAAAAAGGGAATACATACTGCATCCAGTGGGGTCCACTAACATGCTTTGCTTTTGTGGATAATCTTCTTTTGTAGTAATAACACTTTATCCAATATTGTTTGATGTGTGTTACCCCAAACTACATCACTGACTGTACTTTCTCTTCAAACAATTACTTAGCAATTTCGTAAATCTCTTGATCGTAATCTGCAGCCGTTTCCGGTTTCATCTTCCGCTCCTTAGCACCTCTCTGCTGTCTATCTCCCATCGATGGTGGCGCTTTGCCGGAAACGGGCACCATATCAAAGTTCCTTTGCTCGCCGGCGGAGTTGCTTTGCATCGCTCGTCTAGATTTAAACAAAGAAAAAGAATACGGTATAATTATTTTAAAACCAGGTCCTTAAATTCAAGTTAGTTGATTAATTAATTATTGTGTGGGTCTGTCACAATTGTACACTGTAAAACATCGTAATACAATGATAATCCGACTCAAAGCCGTTGAAGTTTGTGGTTTTCATTCCTCTAACATCTAACATCCCTTACAACGCCTTTAAATTCATTATTTTGGTAACATAATCATCGATGAATTATGTTTAATTAATGCTGTGTTATGGTACGTGTATTTCCTCAATGAGTAATCAATGATAATGTCACCTTTAATCAAGCACAATCGAGTTTGTACCGATTGCAATCGGTAATAATTCGATTGTGCTTGATTAAGATTAACATTATCATTAATGATAATGTTACCAAACAATTAAACTTGAAAGCGTTGTCAGGGTTGTTAGATCGAATGGAAGTGATTTGGCCTGTTTTGCATCTTACCTCTTTGAAATGTAGGAGAGTGTTGCCATGGTAACACCGTACAAAACCGCAATCCAGATTGCAACAGCGATACCAATAACTGCTCCTGAAATAATTTTTTTAAAAGTTTATAATGTACCATTATCATACAAGTATGATTTGGATAAAAGTGGATGTGGTGCGGTAAGATTGGTAGAGCGCGCGCTTTCCAATCGTGAGATCCCGAGTTCGAACCCAGTATATGACCATCGCATTTGTCCTGTTCAGCAAGACATGTAATCCACATTGCTGCTCTTTACCGTGGTCACAGGTGTATAAACAAATGGGGACCCGGTAGGAGGTGAAAGCCTTTATGTGAACGATCTTTTCAATGCCCATGAGCTGCTTGGAAGGAATGCTCCCCAGTGAGTGGAGATGGTTCACACAATGTGTGCTGGTTTGCATTGACTGGGATTATAATATAATTGTAAAGCGCTTAGAGATGATTATCAATCATATTAGGCGCTATATAAATCGAACATTATTATTATTATGCTGGTATCCCTGCATATATCGTAGTTTCAAAATTATATTATTTCATATTGATATGATTATGTGTTATATTTTGTACAAACCCGTTAAAGTTGCATTAGAACAAGTGGTGTCCCCCAACGTCTGTACTTCGGTTGCAGTAGTGGTATCTGGAAGGTGGGAAATCAAAATGATAATATTATGGTACGTGTAAGGGGTAGCCCAGCTACTTAGAGAAAGATTTATTTGGTTGAAACCAATACTCTTTAGAGAGCGCCCTCTTGTGTTACAATGGCTCTTTTTTAATGATAACAGTCATTTTACTTAGTCGTTTGTAATATTATATACCTTCCGAGCATGGTGGAGTTATTAACTATGTTATTGTGTAGGTTATGGTTACTAAAGCGCGGCCTTTCCAAAACTGTACTACCCCATTAAAGCTACTCCGGACATTTTTGCGATGATATCTTGTAAAAGCCTTGTATACGCCCTGTACTCAAAAGCTTAAGACAATAATAATAATAATATAGAATATGTATATTTCGCAATATCCACCTAATATAAGCTGCTCAAAGCCCATATCATTATCCCTGGTCATTTGGTACAGTTAAGACCCGCACAATGATATTGTACACATATTGTACACTAGGCTAAAGGACGAAAGACTTGAATTTTCCTCTTTTTTTTAGTTGCTTTTTATGTTGTTTTTCGTAACTTGATATCACTTTTGGAACTCTTCTGCTTGATTTAAAATGCGGATGACCACTGTCCTAAACATGAATGTCAAAATTCTATTAATACAAATCACATATTGATAAACCTAAGATCATTATGTTGCGAATGTATGGCAGTTGTCATGTACGGACATATATTGAGTATAAAATCAACATTATTTAATACACATGGTATAAGTACTTCACTATGTGTGCGTGTGTTTGTGTGTGTGAGGGTGTGTGGGTGTGCGTGTGTGTGTTTGTGTGTGTATGTGGTTGGAGAACGTCTATGTTTACTGTTTTTGTTAACGATGACGCTTGAACTACAGATACATGAAACGGAGTTGTGCTTACTTGTGTACATAGTCGTGTCATTGCTGAAGATCTCGTAAAGCGATATATCATCGATGGCGATATCACTCGTTCTTGCATTGACTGTCGAATGGAATGTTATCTGAAATCATAAAAGAACAGAGAATAGTTAGTTATGATTGAATTAATTAAGTAATCGAATGTACATACTTATCTTATTACAACAAAAAAAACGTTTCCTGCACAAGATTGAATTATTCTTAGTCGTCCATTTCCAAAACTCCAAATCATTACTTTGTAAACATTAATTTAATTTGATTAATTCCTCATCACTTTCTGTACTTGTCAAAATATATACTAGATCCCTTTTATGACTGAAAAAGAGCAAAAAATGGGATTCCAGCGGGATCCCTTTTTATAGTGGAATCGACTATATTTTTAAAAAACTATAAATATCGCATCAATGACAATGCACAACATGCCACATGTTTGATGGTATCATTGAGTACTAGCTGTACCCGCGGAAATCCGCGGGTTTGTGTGAGAGAAAGGCGATAACGACATAACGACACTTTAAAACTATACTATTCCCATAGCCATCATTTTAAATAGTAAGACAAAATAGACTGGGGCAACTCAATCCCGCCCCACAACCCTTGTGCGTGTTGTAACGAAATAACACAATCTTGCCACAGGGTGGCGATATTGCACATTATAGGTACTGTAATACACGGAAATGTATTAACTAATCAAAAGCATATAGAGTGGGTAGAACGGGCTAACTGGTAAAATAATGGAGTCAAAACAGCAAGCAGCAAATCAAACATACAGGAATCAAACAGGAACATATATAGGCGGAGGGCCAAAGTCGAAAAAAGTGACTTTAGGTTGCCAGATCTCCACAACAAGTTTAGACCGATTTTATTTGCAAGTATTTTTAATGAGACAACATAATTCAGAGGTCTACCTCAAAAAATTTGTTGCGAACACCTCCAAATCCAAGATGGCGTCCAACAAAGCAATTGTTTTGTCTTGCTATATATAATTGGCGAGATTTCCCAAACGACACCTCAAATCAGCATTATTTTGCAACCATAATTTCCTATAATCTGATACCAAACACTATGGGGTTCAAGGTATTTAACACGGTCATTTTTAGCCCAAAACTCAAATTTTAGGCATTTTTACCCAACAATATGAAATTATTGATTTACATAATTACGCATAAAACAATAATTGTATTAGCAGTTGAATTAATACTTTTCAAAAACTGTCCAATTATATCAACAATACTCTGTGAAAATTTCAAGTGTGTACCGTATCTGAACAAAAAGTTATAGTACTTGGAAGTCAGCATTTGATATCGACAAAACGGGTAGTTTTGCATGATTTCTCATGCTGTACAGGGTGTCTCAAAAATGTGTAATCTTGATTATAGGATTTGTGTACCAAATGATTGCGTCAATCTCGGGACACCTTCAATTCCAGTTATGAAATATCAACAAAACCACCATTTCCTGTAATATGATGAATATTCCACCATCATTTTGCAATCCGCGTAGATGTCGTGTCTGTCTTGTATTTATTTATAACTGCATTTATCATAAATCAAGCGCTAATAATGAACTTAATTCCACTCCACAAGGAGCATTCCAGTCAGCTGTATACTGACGCGCCTGCTGTGCATATTGCGAATTCGAATCATACTGGGTGCCCATGATGTGTTTAAAACATTGTCAAGATCATGTTCATTATCTTGAGTAAGTGTTTTACTGAAGTACATAATATGCGGGACATAATATGTGCAGAGCGTATATATAGATTCGAACACCATCGTGATCGCAAGGCACGCACCCTTCATGCCCTTCATATCTTATTACATGTATCTGGAGACCATAAAGGTCTATACAAATTGGCTGACTTAGTATCAAAACGAAACAAACTCAATTGCTAAACCAATATGTACACCACCGAAAAGCCTCAGCAAGCCGATGTTTATTTTTTGTGCACTACACTGTACTCGTATAACCATGGTAACAACAGCCGATTATGGACAGAAATATACCAAATCACCAAATATTTCTTTTAAAAACTTAAAATTAGCAGGTTAACGGTGTCATTTTACATGTGATTTGTTTTCCTTCATGTTCACGCGAAAATTAGTGTGCATAATGCGGCTTGTAGTAGCCAGATATATGATTTATTGTATTTCTATTGTTGTTGTTACTATGGTTACAAATGTACAAGGTGGTACAAAAAGTTATTGTACAATAAACATAATAGCCTATTCAAAGTTTTCTTCGAACCCTAAAAAAGTCTAGCTAACTGTGGTGTTCCGAATAATAATCATTTTAAAAACATAATTATCCAGATATGGTCGGTCCAACTGTGAAGGACGCGCGCCTCTCGAATATTGCACTAAATAGTACACTTTGCATAATGGATTTATTATTGCAGTTAAATTACCAATACACTATTTTCGTGTATTGTAAACCGATGGCGGCATATTCATGACATAACAGAAGGAAACTGAAGGTTTTATTGAAAACAGGTATAAACAACATGTCATTATTTAGGAGCATTTCTTGAATAAAGTCCGTAAACAAGAATTACATTTATTGGGGCACCCTGTATAGTATTCGAAATCGTACAAAATTGCTGTATTTGTCGATATCAAATGCTGACTTCCAGCTATAATAACTTTTTGTTCAGATACGGTACACACTTGAAATTTTCACAGAGTATTGTTGATATAATTGGACAGTTTTTTGAAAAGTATTAATTCAACTGCTAATACAATTATTGTTTTATGCGTAATTATGTAAATCAATAATTTCATATTGTTGGGTAAAAATGCCTAAAATTTGAGTTTTGGGCTAACAATGACCGTGTTAAATACCTTGAACCCCAAAGTGTTTGGTATCAGATTATAGGAAATGTTATTGTCTTTAATATGATTGCAAAATCATGCTAATTGTTGGCGTCGTTTGGGAAATCTCGCCAGTTATCTATAGCAAGTAAAAACGGCTACTTCTTTGGACGCCATCTTGGATTTGGAGGTGTTCGCAACAAATTTTTTGAGGTAGACCTCTGAATTAATTTGTCTTATTAAAAATACTTGCAAATAAAATTGGTTTAAACTTGTTGTGGAGATCTGGCAACCTAAGTCCTTAAGGAAGCCACTTTTTCGACTTTGGCCCTCCGCCTAATAGGGTAGAACGGAGGAGAACATAAACAATGTGTTGAGGCGATCAAGTCTGGGTATGCACTGATTTAATAAGACCAACATTGGCAAATATATACACAAATAACAAAAGGATGTAAGATGCAATTACCTAAAAGACAACGTACCTTTAACTAAAATGGATCAACCTTATTATTTAAAAGAACCAATAAGAGATGGGGGTGACGATAGAATGCGATCACATGAAGATGAGGATAAGGAAAGAGGATCAAACACAATATAAAAGAGGTATGTGGCATCCACATAAAGAGACAGTTAAAGACAGAGAGAAAGCGAGAGAGAGCAAGAGAAAACTATAGAAGTGGCCAGCATGCCAGATAGAGGATAGAAGTGTTCAGTGGACATGAATGAGATGATTGAAATAACAGAACAGAATACCAACAGATGTTTATAGAGAAGAATGGGGTGACGGTGACAATAGAGGATGAGCATAATAGAACAGAACTTGAACTAAATACCAATGTCAAAATAACCACCTTACAGTACCTTGGAGCGATTTTATATAGCAAGATTAGCCGATGCCTAATTTGTCAATGTGGTATTGACGAAAGAAACTCCCCTGCATGCTCCACCATTGTCTATTCAATTCATTGCACAATAGCGCAGTGTACAAAATCCGCCCATGTTTACAGTATTAGCTCGCTCGCTCAGAGCCTGTGTACAAAGCAAGTGGGCTCGCGAATAACACATGCAGAACAGCGATGACGGAACTATTGAACCTAGCTACTATTACACTCAGTGCGTTGTCAATTTTAGACTTTTAGACGGATCATATCGGCCATTTGCGTGATAATAATATTTATATTTAGTATCTAAAACTGGATAAGTTTGCAATTCGTAATCTTTAAATATGTTTCGTGATATATGTCAAATATGTTATATTCGTCGAACAAAGTTGCGGCGGTGAATCGTTAGTCAATGCTCGGCGTCTTAAACGGGCAATGCTGACATTGCTGACTTTTCCTTTTCTTCGATCTGGACGACGACCACGGGGCAGGAGCGACTCGGGAATACCTTATTGTCCTCCGCAAAACGTATATCCTTCGATCGCGACGGTCGGGGAGTCGCCGAATCCTCGGGGTCAGGCTATCTCGAGTGGGACACGATTCGGGGGGTTGAAGTTTACCGTATTAATATAATAGAGAAAAAGAGAAAATGCAATGAATTACCTGTGCCGGTTTCGTCCCACAAGACACTTCGAAAATCGCCTCGTGCCATAATCCCCAACCAACAACAGGATCCGATCCCTGGTCTCCAGACACATTCCAAATAGGGTCGTCTCCTTCACACACGGAAACCTCCAAGGTGCCCATTCGCTCTCCATACATGTTATAGGAGAATACGAGCAACCCGCGACCGTCTGCGAACTCATAAGATGGAGTTGAGATTGCTGCCTTTAGCCCATCCACGGTTAGGTGTGATGATTGCGTCAAGAGAAAGTTTCCTGATTACAAATTAAACAAAAGAGCGACGCATAGATATATTACTGATTAATTGTTAGTCCGGCCCCACCGGGGGCGATTTTTTTTTTTTACGAACTCTTTGTCGCTGGCGCGTGCGCACATGATTCCTACCAACTTTTTGTCGGATATTAGACAGATATTGAAAACTCTGCATGATACAGCTACTTACCATGTATTATGGCAAAAGAAAGAAGAGTCACAAGAGAGGATTCGAACCCACGATACCAAATGTTTAAATCCACAGCGTGACCATAGGTAAGGTAAACCGATGATGGTCAGTATGGTATCATTGTAACTATAACCCTCAAACTCAATCTTAGTTATGAATATTCATGAGTAGCCCACGTCGCTGTTGATGAATAATTCATTTAGGACAAAAAGTTCGTAGGAAACAAAATAATTAGCCCCCCGGGGCTCCGTTGTCAAAAAAGCTGCAATCGAAAATTGCAATTAATCGCAAGCCAGAACACTTTGCACATATCATAATCGGATTTGCGCATTTCGGTCACTTGATCTGACTTGCAGTAAATTGCAATATAAATATCAATGACAACTCTCTCTTCAACCAACGGGGTCAATTAAGCGCGTACAACAAATTTGTATTTGCCTTTCAAATTACAACGGTCGGCGATATCGATTTGTTTAAAAGAGATGACTTTTGAAATTGTAAATATATCAATTAATACCAGCATACGTAATAAATTTACCCGCATCTGTTTGGTGGCAGGGATTTTTAGGTGTGTGGTCACACAATGGTCCACTCTCGGGGCTGAAATAAGACGTCCCCAGCTCCCAGTTGAGCAGGATTAGACTATCCTCTGAAGTATGGTTCCGCATCCCACAGAACGTCCCTGCTCTATTTCTGCTAGTTCCAAAATCGCATCGAAATGTCACTGAGTGATAGAAGCAAACCAATTAATGACATGATTTTAAGTTTAAAGATTAAAGGGACTGGGTAACATTGTCCAAATCCTCAAAATTCAATTGGCATTCTGGCTGCTCCTTCATACCTTGTTTTATTCGTATTAATAATAAAAGAATGAGACTGGTTTCGGTTTTTCAAATTTCTATTTCGTTCAAAAGATGTTTACGATTGAAGTGTTTATTCTGAAATTATCTACTGGACCTTTTCAGCCGTGTACAAAGTATAGTTCAATGAGTAAGTGATTATCACTTTGCATTTTCGCTTATTTCTCAGTCAAATAACATCCAACTAACTTGAAATTTTCACACATTACTTTCTGGACATATTATATCACACCATAACACATTTTCATTAACCGCGCATCACTTTTGCACCTGTCAACAAATTTACTAAATCACTTTAACGAGTTGTGATATAGATAGATCGTTAATTATTTTGATAATGATCTTGTTGAGGAAAACATCTTGGCATGTCAACGTTCTATTCATAACCTTTACATGCATTGACTCTGTCTTTAAAATACACCATACAAACATCAGTTCAATTAATATAACGGTGACGAATTTACTCTGCGGAGTCTGGGGTTGATAGGCCACTGCTGCCTGCTTATATTTACTGAAATAACATGGCCTGCAAGCAAGTTTGACCACATTCATGATGATGTGATGATTATTTACACATACAATACATTATGCGAACAAAATACACGGGGACAGCGGGCGAATTCGCCCCCGAAAGAAAAAAATATATATATATTTTTTGGATTTTGGGGATTTTTTGTTTGGATTTTCTGTTTCAATCGTGATCAAATGCTTACAAGATGATCACTTACAGTGTTAGAGCTTAATAGTAGCCCCTCAAATTCGAAAAAGGGCCCAGAAATGTGTAGCCCCCGAATACATATTCATTTTATACAAGGAAAATTGTCGCTATTCATGCAGTGTATCGGTGTATGTAATGATCACAACCTTTACTAGTCTTTACTAGCCTGTCCGGGTTCACCACTGCCATTTATGATGTAGTAACATTGTCCAATTTAATCTACAGAACTAACAGAAATCAACAGTCTATAGACCACTTTCGCTTTTCCACTGTCGTGAAAAAAGCGAGTGACCATCACAAATAGTGCTTTAGCGCTATTTTGGCCAATAACGGTTTTGCGAGAGTGGTAGACTGCTCAAGTGGTGTTGCATTCGTATTACCAATACAGAAGCATGGAACCGGTTTTGGTGTGTCTAACTTCCCCTTTTGTTTAAAAGATATGTACGATTAAAGTGTTCAGGATTAATTTATCCACTGGAAAGTTTTACCTGCGTACAAAGTCAGTGAAATTAGAAGGCAAAATCACTTTGCACTTTCGCTCATTACTCGGCCATAATTGATAATACATCCAGTTAATGTTACATTTATGCGCATTGCTTAGTGAACATAATCAGATCACACTGATGTACACTGTATCAACCATTCATCACTCTTGTGCGCATGTCAACACAGTTACTAGATCCCTTTAAATTATACTTACAATTAAATGATTCCTGGCAGTATACTGGGACCAATAAACCAAGTGCCAACACTAGCAGCGTCCTCATCGCATCCATTGTATGCCAAATCAGGAGTATTATTGAATAATTGATACACTGAGCTGACAACGCAGATGTGTTTGGTGATTTGTCGGTTTCAAAGACTTACGTCAACTATTAGACTCGGAGACCTGAACAGATTTAATAATCTTACGCCGAGCCTGTGAAAAACACATCTAGCCTTGCCTTGGTACAAAACATCCTATTGTAATAAAATGAAAAAAAGTAAAGAGCATCAACAATTATTATGGTTCAGTTAATAGCATGGGATGAACAATAGAAAGGGGAATCTGCGTCGATCAAAATAATATCGCTCATGAAAAGAAAAATAATCCAGTCACACAAAACAAGGCTAAAGAAACACAGCATTTGTATCGGAATCTTTAATATACAATCAGCGCTCTTTTGAAACTTCAATCTACAATACATGAATGATGGTATTGATTGTTGATTCTATATAACCTCAACTGATATGATATAAGCCCTGTTGTACATGCAGAGACACCGACTATACTATAGACTATAGAAATACAGGAAATGCTCATAGGCGTACCAAGGGGGTGTTTTGGGGGATTCCCTCTTGTATTATTTAATCAAATTGTATGTGGTATAAAATCGATATTATGCACGACGGAGGACCACCTCTGATCAATTATGACGGATATTCAAATAATACGTTTCGACTATATGCAATAATATACCCATCTCAACAACATCAATAGCATACAATAGAACACAATGACTTTAATCGATTTACAGGGCTAATTTTATACAGCACGTACATTGTAAAAGACACAAACATAATAATTGTGTTTACAATATAATTTAAAAATTAGACAATGAACAGAGAGAGCAATGCATGTCATTTAATATAATATAGGTTTTCCCATCCATTTTCAAACTATCGTCAATCAAATTCAATCAATGCTTACTTCAATTTCGTCCCGAGAAGTTAGGAAACTGCAATTGCTACATTCGATTTAGTCATTTACCATTCTAATTGATCAATGGTCATTCAAATTCAAAATTGGGTCATTCTAACTCGTCTTTTTGCAATGGAATTCGTCCAGACTGGTTATAAGACGCACAATGTGAAGTTCAAATTCGTAATTGGTCATCCGATTTCAAGACTTAGTCGTTCAAATTCGTCACGTATAGTCTGGTTGCTCTGGTTCATATGTATTTTCATATGGAAGCTCATACAATTAATTTCAAAAAATAAATTATGGGAAATTACTTCAATAATAATTGTTTATAAACCGATAAACTGATCACGAACAATTCATTTCGATATTGCAATTCACAAAACGATAATTGACCAAAAGTCTGATTGATTGATCCATGCAATAGATCTGTGTATGGGAGACACATTACAATATCAAATTAATGATATATAAAACACAAAAATTGTTCAATAGACGATAGACTAAAATTGTATGAATTTCCGGGACAGAAAACAAAGATAGAATCTGGGTTCAAATAAACAAAGGATAATAATGAAGAGATGATGAAACAAAGTATAAAATACAGCTTTCAATATTTGAATGGGAAATAACGAAATTAAATGCCCAATGACGAAATTGATCATCACATTGTACACCGGCAGGAGTGATAGGACGAAATTGAATTAGCTTTGACTAAAACGATCAGGTCATTGACGAACTTGGTTGCGAAAGAACGAACTTGTGTGATGAATGACGAAATCGAACATTACATACGATCGGCAAAAGACTTTCCGGACGAAATTGAAGTTAACAATTATTGAAATTGAATGACGATTGTTTGAAAATGGATGGGAAAACCTATAGTTCACAGGAAAAATTAACAACATTCATTGGCTTAGATCCCACGTTGGCATACGGTATATTCGAATGACGAAAATGTAAATAAGGGTGTAGGAAAAACAACAACAAAGAAATACATAAAACGTGCAAATACAAATAAAATAAGAGTTCCGAGTAGGTTGTGATGATGTTGACAGTGTTGATATAGATCCCTTTAAAACTCTAGCGTGCATCCGTATGTTTGTGTCTGTCACGATGGTCCAACGAATACATTACGAGCTGAGTGCATAACCCATGCTGGATGTGCATCAAACAGACAAGTCGTATCCATCTTTTGAAAGCTCAAAATTGTTGTTTTTTATTTTCTCCGGAAATTCAAAGATCGATGCTTTCTATTTCGAAGACTGTTTGCTTCTCAATCACGCTGTCATTATTTTCGATATCTCCTTAGAAAAAGAATTGTTTGTGTCTATTATCTGATGATATACAAATAGAGATACACAGGACGGGTTATTATTTTAGTTATGGCCGTAGAAAAATCTTTTGTCTGACGATATAAACAGTTAGATACACAATAAAACTTCATCCTCCTCTTCTTTATGAAATGTTATCGTCCTTTTTCAAGAATATGAAACGGAATGCGAAGTAATTGTACTTTTATTCAGTGGCGTAGTCAGCAGTTCTGCAGGGGGCGGGGCTCCACCCCGCGAGCACGTAAGCGCTAGCTGCTTTTGTTGGGTTCCAGGGTTACCTGCATGGCGGGGATACATGGGGCTGGGCCTCAGAAGCATTTGAATATTCATGAGCTATTCGAAGCCCCCCAAATCAAAACTACTGCATGACTAACATGCAAAAACAAAATAAATGAAATCGGGGCCTTGGGGGGAGGGGGAGCTTGGACACAGCCCCCCCCCCCCCCCCACACCCCCCGCCCACTGCGCCACTGCTTATAACTGCGTATTGTATCTTTATAACTCTAGAGGCTAAACTGTTCTAAACTGTTCAACACCATATCCAAGAGACAATCCAAACATAAGAAAAAGCAAATACAGGCAAAGAAAAACGATAGACTGGCATTGGATTTACATAAATGCAAATTTGATTTGTAAGATTATTGTAACTCTTGCTTGTTTGTAATGCTGCATTGTCCTTTCATAGTCAAACATTTTTTTTGTTTAGTCGTTCGATTGCTGATTTGATTCTGAACAATAAGAATTGAAAGACAAAAGGAACAATTAAGTCATGATCATGATTATTCATTATTCATAATACTGGGTCGTGGAATCTTTGATCTTTGTCTATGGTGCACGCGTCTACCATGCATCTCCAAAATTATGTAAGCGGTTATAGAAATGGCGCTTACGGGCGATTGGCCCTGTTGGTTCCGTGAGTGTTTGTGATTCCTTGCATTGTTTATACATGTAGATATTAAAACACAACCCTTTGCATAGTGTTGGACATCTATTTAATATCAAACAGCGGAACCAATACATATAAGCCTGTGTTGCTCTTTGTGTGGTGGTCCCCACTAAATGTAATGAAACATTTCCAATTTGCAATGTTATTCGAGAATGATCTACCACGCAGTTTCAAATGTGTCCACTTGCCCGCCGCCCCCATGCAGCTGACCTTATTTAATCCAGTGCTCAATTTTACTTTCAATTGAATTAGCTTTTAGAAAGTACGCATGTATAAATGATAAGCAACGCGATTTACATCAACAGTATAACGCAAAGACATGGTAATACGATCATGACGAAGGGTCGTGATGCAGTGGCCATAAAGCGGACTGGTTTTTAGTCAGTTGGTTTTGCTCAGTCGGAGCCGATTTGACATGTTGAATCGGCCTCGAATGACCTCCGATTGGCTCTTAGGTCGAGTCGGCTCTGTGTGCAGAGGGTTTAAGCCGTGAGTAATTATCACCAGAAAATATGTATTGATAGTTAAATATATGTGTTGGCACGTGCTACTCGTAACCAATGAGCTACAACTGTAGCCTACATTTGAAAAGACATACTATTTCAATATTCCCTCCGTATTCGGGAGAACGTCATACTTTTGGGGCAAATCCAGCCCAATTTCCATCCTGGAAAAAATCAGTTAACATTCGGGCAAATTCAGTATATTTTAGTGGCAAATTCAGCCATTTTTTGGTTGTTGTTGAGGCAAAAATAGCACTATTCTGGCAAACGAAACCAGCTCCATTTAATAGCTAAAAACATATTTGTTTACCCACACACTTTGTGACAAGCTTATTCCTAAAAGTAATGTTGGGAGAAGGTTATTCGTAACCATGGAAACATAATGATAACATATTCATGTTTGTCTGATACCAATTAATGTAAAAACGAATTTGTTCCCATATTCACCGAGTAGTGAACCGAATGTATGTAAGTTTATGCTTTGTGTAGAAATACAGCCAATTCCATTACGCCTTTTAAAACATATTGAACTCGTAAAAGGCTGAATAATTAGAATTAAAAAGTGCGTCTGAATGCTCCCGGTCCATTACTAGATTAAAATAATGAACGTACGTCAAAATACGTCAAATGCTTTTTAAAGTTTAATACCCTGCACCAGCACTATCAAATATTAATTGCGCCAACGATTATAAGCGTATAATTCACGGTGCAGTAGTAATCCCCAGTAATAATGGCAATGGAATTTGAAATGAAAAAAAAAAAATCTAAAAGAACTTCGTCCATGCGTAATAGACACGCAAATCGTCTGAGCTTTTTCATGTAGGTGAGTTTTGGTAGGCTGCCAAGCGTCAAGCAAAATGAAAAAAATAAGTATCGAGCATCATCACATTTAGATACCACCATTCTCCTTATACTAGATTTGGCAATCCCAATGGAGTTAAAGGGATAGTTGAGTTTTAGTATAGAGGGCGCTACACATAATAATTTTTTTGTGAGATAATGAAAAACTGAGTGTCACATTTGAAAGAGCATACAATTGTAATGACAGAATAAACTTTATTTGATCAAAATCGGTTCAGAAACGGCTGACATATCCATACACATAGCCATTTGTAATAATTGCGGGGCCCAACAAATATTCGATAGTTTTGAACCAGCCGTTACAATCAATTTATAAATGCTTCCCCTTTTCAAAAATTTACAAACAAATGTTTTAAAATAGTTGTTGATTATCTCTCTATCTAATCACTATTTCAACAAAACATCACATGCACAATATTTTATTATATGAGTTTTTAGAGAGCGCCCTCTTGAGTTTTAACGGCTCTTTTAAAAAAAATGATAACAGGCTTTTTACTTTGTCGTTTGTAATTTGTTATTCGTTTCGAGCATGGTGGAGTTATAACTATTAGTTTGTAATGTTATGGTGCAGGTTTTTGTTACTAAAATTCAGTTTGATTAAAACTGTACTCTCTTTACAGAAACTCAACTTTCCCTTTAATACAGGACCCACCGGGTTCCTGTAGGCAATGGGTAAAAGAGAGGTAGTATAGAGTGGTGAAGTGTGATGTCATCAAAACAAATAATTCAGAATTGTCAAATTTCAACTTCATTTTCCAAAAGAGCACACAAAATCATGTCCAAATGCCGAAAATCAATTGAATATGTTAAGTATTGGCTGAGATATGCCCATCAGAATGAATTTTACTTCAATGGGCAATCAGTGTTATAGTGCTCTGGTTCATAAAATTATGAACCAGAGCATATAACACTGATTACCTATTGACAAAAAATCCATTCGGATGGGCATATCTCAGCCAATACTTAACATATTCAATTGATTTTCGGTATTTGGACATGATTTGTTGTGCTCTTTTGGAAAGTGAAGTTCAAATTTGAAAATTCTAAAAATACATTTTTATGACATTATGGCTTCTGTACTGTATATGGCAATGTTTATGTTTTCTGCATCAATTGCGTTGACAAAATATGCTTAACAGACTCTGTCGTTGACATACAAAATTGAGATGTGTTTACTTATTTGGAAGAACTCGCCATTAGATTGCATCATAAATAATTGGTATAATTATGTAAAAACTAAAAGTATGGTCACTCAATTTTGTTGCTGACCTATACAAATTGAACACGTAATTTTAACTCTAATTTTCAATCTAACCCGATTGGCTTCCGACTGGCAGAATCGGTGTTATGTGAGGCAACGTAAACAGAGCCGATGCAACAGAAAACCAGTCAGATCGGGTGGAGTCGGGTCTGTCTGCGCCGGGCTTTATACCTTCGTAACCACCACCCCCCCCCCCCCCCCCCCCCCTCCTCTCCCTCTCCCCCTCACTCTCGCTTATTCACTCTCCTACTTATCTGTGTTGGAAGTAAAACAATGTATATATTAATTTGTTGATATATAATGTTTTCTTCCTATATCGACTAAAACTGACTTATTGATATCTTTTGTTTTTAGTTTTACATGTATATCCTCATGCAAATGTTATATGCATATGACACATTGTGGGATTATTACATGTGTACAATGGGCCACTAAGAAAAGTTTTATGCAGGTGTCTTTTTGTTTTCGAAATATTTCCGAGATTTGAATTAATCGTAACCCTTAATTGGGTAAATTTCCTGTCGGATTCGGACAGCGGAAGCATTTTTAATAATTGTATAATAATATATGATTGTTGTTCAATACAAAACAATTAATACTTGTAATGAGATCAGATTAGAGTCAAACAAATTTTTAAATAAAGCACCAATATGCATTTTCTTGCTAGTCAAAACAAACGATTAAATTTCAGTTATACGAGCCAATCGGTATATGCGTCAATAATGTTCTCGAACTGCATTTGTTTTCAAGGTCTCATGTTAACCCATTGCCTATACGGGAACCATGGTGGGCCCTGTATTGTATGGGAACTACCAAATCTGGTAGGGAATATATTAATGTTCTCTATTAGAAACAGGTGCCTTAATTCTCCTTCAGTTATCCGGGAGGGTATTAAAGAGATCAACTAATGAACATATGCGTATGTTAGCTTGTAGTCTGTGCACGTTTCCACATATCAAAACAATTCTCATTAACAGAGGGGGCGCTCTTCGTATTTGACGAGAAACATGATTGCGACATGTTCATATCTTTATCTGATTTCAAACAATTTGTATGCGTTGTATAACATGTTGAAAAATAAATCGGTCCAATAATTTAATGTTTACTTTATGTACATGTTTCAATGACGTACGAGTTCGCAAACGACGTTCTCTTCCGATAGTCGACTTCGTCATCATCATCATAATCACTATCATCATCATCATCATCATCATCATCATCATCATCATCATCATCATTATCACTATTTTCGTAGCTCTATATTTACCACTCGCACACGCCGCCAGCTCAAAATTATTGGTTATTGCTGCTATGTTGCTCGATAAAATCTTTCAAAAACGTTTGTGTTTGTTTGCATAATATTTTTTCTCTTTGCAGGCGTCGATGACATACACATTCGTGATCGTCTGTTCTCTCCCGATATTCGACTTCGTCACCATCATTCTCTTCTTAGCCAACTCAATTTTCAATTCTCTCGTTTGCTCCACCTTCTGCATGTGTTGTTCAATAACCATGATTACATAAAACGTTTTCTCAACCACGTTAAAAGGATCTAGTAACTTTGTTGACATGTGCAAAAAGCGATGAGTGGTTGATACAATGTATATTGTTGATATCTGATATGTCCACTGGGTGTTGTGTGAACATTTCAAGTTAAATGGACTTTATATGGCCGAGTAATGAGCAAAATTGCAAAGTGACATTCACTTACTCATTGCACTCACTTTGTACACGGTTCTAACGATCCATTGGATAATTTGACATCTGAACACTTCAATCGTAAATATCTTTTTAACGAAAGGGAAATTTGAAAAACCGAAACCTGTCCCATGCTTTTTTTGTTAATAAGAATAGTATGAGGGAACCGCTAGAATTTTGAGGATTTGGACAATGTTTTATACTTAGTCCCTTTAATGTTGATTTTTTCTTAACAACGTTACCATTTGTATGTTTTCTCAACAGCTTTACTGTTTATTTTCTCAACAACGTTACCATTTATGTTTTCTCAACAACGTTACCATGTATGTTTTCTCTCTGTGCAGGCTTCGATGACGTACGAGTTCGTGACCGGTTGTTCTCTCCCGATATTAGACTTCATCATCATCCGCCTCTTCCTCGCCAGCTCCATCTTCCATCCCCTGGTTTACGCGACGTTCTCCAAGAGCTACCGCTACTGCTACCACAAGGTGCTGGCGGCGCCGCTGAGATGCTGTGGCTATGAATGGCGAGATAACAAACCGCTTGGATTATCAGGTACCATTGATACAAATCATCGTATTTAGATTAAATCCATTACAGCTACGTGGGATGAGATTTATGCCCCCAGTGGTCATCTTTTGGTGGTCTATCTTTTTGCGGCTATGGTTGGCGAGATAGCAAACCACTTGGATTAATGTCAATTAATAGACCGCTTCTGTAAAGTTTGCAAATAATATGCGTATGACGTCAGACTCCTCGTCGGCAAGCTTAACAAAAGTAACCATGTCCGGCAAGCTAGCTTGCCGGACTTAGTTACTATAGTTGTTAAGCTTGACGACGGGGAGTCTGACGTCATACGCATACAATATACGATGCGTGCGGCGCGCGCGCGCGCGCGTGCACGCCTAAAATAATCTGGCGACGGGGGGATCTACTGCACAGCACACAAAGTGTTAATAACTGGCACAGCTGTTTGGCATATTTTCGGATCGATACAGAATATTCGAGAATTCAGTACTTAAACCCAAGACGGCCTTAGGTTACTTTCTTAATTATCGCTGCTTGACTAAAAAAAAGTATCCCCAGATTGACCAATCAATATTGCCTATGTGTAGAATTATTTAGTTCATGTTCTTCGCTCTTTCTGGAAAGTTCGAGCTCAATACGATATTTGGAAGCATTATACCTCGAGGTAATTGTAGTTCTTGGAATCTTAAATCTCATATAAGCCATTTGGCACCTGTCGTATGCTGGCCGGTGTCAGCGCGCATATTGTCAGACGAATAGAATGTCAGAGCTGCCATTCGGTTTATGTACAGAGACATCAAGTTGTTTGTGTGTGCACAAGCACAGTACTTGCATATAGAAAGTGCGTAAGTGTGTATCGGTATGCATGCCAACGTTTGATATAAAAATTTCTCTGTACATAAACCGAACGGCAGCTCGGACACTCTATCCGTCGGACAATCTGTGCTCTGACACCGGCATTGAACGTATACATTTGACTTGAATACTAACTTTATGTTATGTTTTTGTCCTGTCTTTTTTCTAGGGAGTCAAATGCAGAGGATATCTCACCGCATGGCGCTCGAAGAGTGGGAAAGTCCGGGACTTATCCGCAGACAATACAGCAAAAGACGCATGCGGAAGAAACGATCGCCGTACCGCACACAGCAGGTATACACAGTCAGCGAGGATACTCAGGAGTGCGCGGAACAGTACCGAAAGAACGCGAAAAAAGTGGGGAAACGCGCGGAGTGCAGCGAAAAAGACGCGCAACGACGTCGTGTGAAAAGCGCAACGAACCGTGACAGAAAGCGCGGGGTTAATAGTGACGCCGCATCAACACATCGACATCTGTACAGGAAGCACAACGAAGGCAGCATGGGGATATCCTCAACGGCAAAGGCATCAATATCAACACAAACTTCCGCTGATTATCCAGTTTACCTGGAAGAATTCGCGGTGATTAATAAGCTTACACAAGAGACACTACGCGGCGAGGCTAGCGGTACATCGTTGGAACCCGGCAACACTACAGGCTGTATTTCTTCAGTCTTTCCAAGTATCGAAGCTGAGCACATTGACTCGACAGATCGCGATTATCGATCAAGATGTGTTTCAATGGGGTCGATGCCTCGAGACGACAGATTTGGAGAGGAAAATCGAGGTTTGTCTGCAATAGTCCGCAGTAGGAAAACCCCTGAGCAGCAGTTGTCCGACAGCGGCATCGATGTCGAGAGCCTCCCTTCTCCGGGTAGCAGCCCGGACGCTTTGCGTCTGCTTGCACCTGTAACTTGCTGCAGTATCGAACCATCTGTGTTACAACGGGCGCTAGTCGGTAATGAGATCGGCCGTCAAAGAGCAGCTACCGATGGCCATAACGAAGATTTTGCTTCAGAGTTTCCGAAGGACCATATAGGTATCGCTGCAGCCTCCGTAACGCAGGGCACAGGGGAAGCAGATGGTACTACACAAAAAGGACATGTGCGGATTCACGTGGAAGTAATCGAAGATATGGATCGGGACGAGCTGACAAACCCTAAAGGCTCTCTGACAAGTACCACCCGCCATTGCCACCCTTCGGCTAAGTCGTTGACATCACCACGTGAGAACGAAAGCTCATTTTTACCCTCAACATCACTATCAATGCCTCCATCACCATCGCTTGTATTTAGTCTGAAACAAAACCGGTTCGTACCGGAAGAGGAGTTGCGCGATGAGAATATAAATGTACAATTCTTCTCGTGTCGCTATGGAGACAAACTAGCCCCGTGTTGTAGCCAAGACTTTGAAACCCGTCACAACCCATTAAACTTTAGTAGTAGAAGTAGTAATATCTCTCGCTCCAGTCCGGTCCAACACCAGGACGTAGAGTTGACAGAATCGGACTTGACCTGGAAGAGTCGTTCACCTTCAGATCAGAAAAGCAGTGGCGCCCTCCACGGTTCCAATCGGACAAGCAAGATCATGAGGGACACTTCTCGGTACTCTGATGACATTGCAATTCTGAATGAGTTGATGACACGCGAGTACGATGGTGATTACAAGCGGAAACAATTGGTTCAATGATTTATATTTGTTGTTTTGTATCTATACAATATTTATTCAATACAATTTATATTACAGGGTGTATTTTGTTTTATCTGATGACATCGCAAACCAAAATGAGTTGATGACACGGGAGGAGGACCATGATTACGAGTTTTTGCTTCATCAAATTTGATACAATATAAGGTCACATTAAGATTTGGCTTGAAATAATCAAAGACCTCTTTAGATACTCTGATGACATTGCCATTGCAAATGAGTTGATGACACACGAGGAGGATAGTGATTACAAGCGCAAACAATTGGTTCAATGATTTATATTATTGGTTTTTATTTACAAACGGAAAAAGTTGGTTCATTGAATTGTATTCCTTATTTAAAAAATAGATACAGCAAAGTTGTATTCAAATTAGATCCAATACCGTTACGCTAAAAATTAAACGTCGGATGGTAAAAGAACCCTCAAAATAGTCTGATGACATCGCTATCCTCAATGAGTCGATGGCACGGGAACACTATGATTGCAAAGGGAAATAGTTGGTTCATTGATTTACATTTGTTTTTATATAATTGATACACGATGTATTATTTTGTTTTACCTTACTGCCTGATGACATCAAACACTTAAACGAGTTGATGACACACTGGAAGATAATTACAAGCGGAACCAGTTGGTTCAATGTATTGTATTTATTTGTATTTATTCGTTACAGCAATGTTATAAATAATGTTTTATTAAATTCAAAATGATTCAAAATCAACATCGCTAAAGCCTAAACTTACTGTACGCGACATAATGTGAGGAATGACAACAGCACCAATGGCGTAGCGTGGCACACCGTATGCATTTCTTTGTTTTGTTTCTTTACTGATGGCCCCCTTTTGTATTGTGTTTGACAAGGTATTAGGGGGCACGTGCCCCCCCCCCCCCCCCTCCCCCACGTAGCTACGCCACTGACACAGTATGACCGTTATCTTAAAATGGAAACTGTTGGTCTGATGTTCTTATTTGTTGTATTGTTTTATGTATGAAATACTTTTGTTACCGACGTAGCCTCTTTGTAGTAACTGTCATTTTGTTTGCCCTGATGATGATCCTGCTAGGATTTAAAGCGGGCTCTATACGGCTGTCATATTGTATTGTCAAATTTGTATATGAATATCACCAACATGACTAAAATGTGTGACTATGCAGGTAATACCTTGCATAATTCTGATAGTTTCCGGGAAACATCGTCGCAACAGAATAGGGATTTAGGAATCTCATGTTTAAGCTAATGTATTTAATACTTTTGACGAAATGAGCTACGATATCATAAAAATCGCGACATTTTCACATACCGGATCATTTCTATTGAGATATGTAATGTTTTTAGACCTAGCCTATCTTACATGCAACATGCCATCTTTGAGTACTGGTATTTTGTATTTTGGTATTTTTTGTTACAAAATGCACATAGGTATATGCAATGACGTGTAGTTGAGGAGCTGTGAAATATTGTCTGAAATATTATATTGTCAACGCGTTCACCAATATTGACACTATCATAAGAGAACTACAATTTTTACTAAATAATTTTAAAAGAATGATAAACTTATTTGTTACGAATTAAAAATTATTGAGATTAAACCTGCTGAACTACGATGAAAATATTTTGGAACGCATGTGCAATATTTGTAATCATTTTATATGTACGCATAGTGTAAGATGTAGGACAAACAAACCCGGGCAAAGTGTTGTATTCACTATACAAGATTGAACAGACGGACTAATCTCGGGAAGTTTTAACATAATCAGCCCCCTCCCCCCCCCCCCCCCCCCCCAACCGTACAAAACAACAATATGCCTCTTGACAACGCAGTCGCTGACAAGTTTATGTTTCCATTAAAAACAAAATTCTTCATAGTCACACGTTTCCATTGTCCAAACGCACTATATTCCAGAGAACAAAGCTACAAACGTAATTATGTCAAACTTAAACGAAGACAGGAAAGGAAAACATAACATAACATTACGGTTAAATTGAAGATTACAAACATTATTTCGGTGTTCATATCATTAGGGGGTATTGTGCAAAAAATTGATTCGCTAGAGTCCCCTATTATTTATCGACCAACTACACACAATCTTTTAGGAGTTATCACTTCTGTTTGCCTCGTAAAGTGGAAACAACACTTTGCCCGGATTTCAATTTCTTTCAAAAGATAACCAAGTAAGTAGTTTTGTTTTTAAATCGGAAATGCGATTGCATGTTAACCTGTCGTTTCAAATTACATAGTGCTGCTCGCAAACTAGGCGTGATATCAAACTAAGCGTGATATCAAACTAGGCGTGATATCAAACTAGGCGTGATATCAAACTAGGCGTGATACCAAAGACGCTTAATGGAAAGACCGACCACTGGACAATTTTCTTGTACAAAGTGAATGGGCAGCGCGCGATGTCCTCAGTTAATGCGCGCAATTACAGTCCTGACGTCACAATGCAAATTGCACAGGAGGTTCCCCACATATTTATTGTTGCAGTTGGTGTTGTTGCTGCTGGCTTAATGTGAATGACTCGGCTATTTTTAGCCTAGCAACAACACTATTTTCGGAAATAAATCAGCTGACTAAACGCACCGATTTTATAATGCGCACACATACGCAGTTATCATTGGTCAATTATTCCACAAAGCAGTATCATGTTGGGAAGAACAAAGTCGATTGGTTTGTCGGTGCGTATATTCCAGACAGTGTGCGTGATAATATGCAAATATCCAAATATGCCATTGCCTGTTTATTGTGCACGTTCGAGATCTGTGAATTTAACAATTCTTTATTTCAAAAATGTGAGTGAAAATCTCTAAAAGCTCATCGACAATAATTTTTAAATATTTTTACATATACAAAGACAATATTGAATTAGAAAAACAATGTGTCCCCCAGGTGTACTCAACTTGGAGATAAGCTGATGTTCAATCGTCATACTAGCCTGAATTTGCCGAGTTTAAGTAAGTACGTTCTGATTCTTACTTTTGTTTAAATTAATACTAACAAAGGGAACATTTGTTCCAAAAAAGCTCATCGACAATAATTTTTAAATGTTTTTTAATTAATTAAAATAAACAAGATTCAGTACTGTACCCAAACCTCTGGGTGTACCCAACTTTCTCTTTAGCTCGATTTGAATCTTCATTCTGTTTGAAGGGACATCGCTGCGCGACCGCCAGTGATCTGTCTTGTAATTCTACAGTCTTTGGTGATACCAAACTAGGCGTGATACCAAACTAGGCGTGATATCAAACTAGGCGTGATACATGTATCATGTTTGTCTTCTGAAAACGGTGTGTGGTTTGTTATATAATACAATTATAAATTGATCAAAATTATGTAAGACAATCTTTGCTGATGACGTAACCTTTTTATTGTCTTTTTCCAAATTTCCAGTAGGCTATGCTGTACATAAAATCCTTAATTTTGATAATTGCATATTAAATGTTTATTGAATGAAATAACGAATACTTATGTGTTCTTTGTTTTATCTTATACGAATAAACATGTCAACATAACGATGATGACGATGATGATGATGATGATGATGATGATGATGATGATGATGATGATGATGTTGATGGTGATGATGGTGATGGTGATGATGATGATGATGATGATGATGATAATGATGATGATGGTGATAATGACGATGATGATGATGATGACGATGGCGATGACGATGATGATGATGACAATGATGATGATGATGATGATGATGATGATGATGATGATGATGTTGATGGTGATGATGGTGATGATGATGATGATGATAATGATGATGATGGTGATAATGACGATGATGATGACGATGTTGGTGATGATGATGATGACGATGATGATAATGGTGATGATGATGATGATGGCGATGATGATGATAATGATAATTATGGTGATGATGATGATAATGATGATGATGATGATGATGACAATGATGATGATGATGATGAAGATGATAATGATAATGAGGTCAACCATAATGATCTTGATACTTTCCTCAAGAAGGGAGAGGAGGATACAGGGGATAAGAATCGTCACATGGGCAATTCCCCGCCCCCTCCCAGCTACGCCACCTGTACACACACGTTAACACCGTTAAAGAAGACAAAATTGAGACAATAATGTATTTTTCGTGACTTTTGTATTTATATCGTAAAGTTGCAAGCTGCGTAAGATAACACCCGTGTACTTGGTGCATAGAAAAGCAATATAAATTCAGATGGAAATAGAAAATGAGCGAATATTACATACATTGCACCATAACATCATAGTTCTACATCAATTAATTATCTACATATACTTGAGGAGCCATTTCGATTTTAACATAGATAGTGATGGGTGTGTATTAACAGCTTGTGTTGTTTTCGTTTAGATACAGTGTGTCAACATCTACGTGTATATCGCCTTAACTTGGTAATAATATGATAACTTTATTTTAACTATGAATAAAGAATGATAAACTCGTCATCCGAAGTGGACAAATTTAAATGTTGACCGAAATTACAATCCGAAAAAGAAAAAAACTCATTATGACCTGTACTATAACACGTTCAATAACAAAACATATTCACCATGATTGTTGTTGCCATGAACAAAAGGAATCAATTAAAATAACAAAAAATAAATGTGTACACTTATCAATATACGTAATAAGATGAGGTGAAAGTTTTGAATATCCATGCCACTATCAGTCAAAAGGTGCAGATCACAGAAGTAACAGTGTTGAGTATAAGTATACATTTCAACCATTGTGTACAACTTTGTTCTTCTATAGAGAGCATTACATTTTAATTATCTCTGTTTTGTATACAGTGCGTGTGCCGCACTTTCGCATGGTTATGTACATTTTCTGCATACTAGAGCACGCGCCGTTCGTACACATGGAATCTCTCATTCATTTTTAGGGGCGCCACCTTAACACGGTAACACGGTCACTTTAACAGTCATTTTATTTACCACCATTTGCTTAATTTGATGATAATATGCATTTGTAACGTCGAATCGAGGAATGAATACATCTGTATGGACCTGAATCACGATTTGGCAAGAAAGCAAAATACGTTATCAAAACATTCTGAGTTCATAATTGATAATCTTAATATAATAATGCATGATTAGATAGAGTATATCACATCCAGTGTGAGGTTAGCAAAATATGTATAGCAAATGTAATAGTACAAATAAATATATGAGTATAAGTAGTATATATATATATATAAAGATCATAATCAGTGCATATATAAATGTGTGTTTATAGCTGTACTAAAAATGCAGATTTGTCGTTTGCTATACAATAAGCGTTGAGGCAGATTACAAGGCGGGTGCGTAACCAGCGCGCGTTCAGAACTAATTTACAATAGCATGAAAATACATAGTGTAATTTGATAAAATAAAATGATATCTTTGTTTATTATATCCACTGTCTGTGGTGGTGCGCTCTAAATCCCTATCACGGGAAAACTTTTCGACGAGTCAATCACGCATAATCGAAAAGACTCAGAGCGCAATCGATAACTGCTGTATACAGGATCGTATGCGCGCACGCACGGCGTCGCGTTTTGTGTTGATAAGTGTATTTAAAATGCAGATTTGTCTATTGCTATACAATAAGGCCAAAACAAATAAATTGTTGGATTGGAGTAACGGACAACCAAACATTAGGGTAGGTAGGTAAGGTTTTTTTTTTCTTTTTTTTTTCTTTTTTTTTTCAGGATTCGCACAAATACACAAAAACACACATATAACACACAAATAACACTATCGCAAAAAAAAAAGAAGACAAATTTCCCTTTTTTTTTTTATTTCAGAAAAAACCTTTAGGGTCGGCGGTATTTTTAGGGTCGGGCGGGTTACGTCAATCCAACAATTTATTTGTTTTGGCCTAAGCGTTGAGGCAGAGTTTACGTATACAAGGCGGGTGCGGAACCAGCGCGCGTTCAGAACTAATTTACAATAGACTGAAAATACATGAAAAATCTCGATTGTGAAAGTACAATCATACAATGATAAGAGTACACTCAGATAATATACATTTTCATATTTTGTTATGAAGTACAAAAAACACATCGTATGAATTTGCATATAATCAACTTGCAATATACACAAACGCATCAGCCTACATAATTATGTTATGACATGACCTGAACGATATAATAATCATATAAACGCAGTGGTGTAGCGTGGTCGGACTGCTTCGGCCGGGGCACATGCTATGGTTGTATTTTCTTTACTTTTTAAAGGATTTTCCCCTTTTGTTTGTCATTGTTTTGTTGAATAATTGGGGTACGCCCCTACCCCCGCCCCCCCCCCCCCTCCCCCGTTCACCCCCTTGGCCCCAGAGCCACGCCTCTGTATACACGCGATATGTGAATATAAAATGAAACCTGCATTATAGAAAAAGTCCACATTGAAGCCGGCGTCAGACTGAGCAATTTTCTATAGATAAACTTGTTCTTGAAAAATATCTTAGAGATTATTAACATCTTTATTAGGTCATATCATAAAAGGAGATATTTCCCCATTATCAAAAGTATATTTTCGGTGGTGAATCTTTTCCTTAAGTGCATCAGTTGACTTGTTTATGTTAATATAGGAGTATTTCTTAAACAGGCATGGAATATCGGAGTTTCATTTTGCATGACGTCATTCTTTTCCGTGTCGTTCATTGGACCATTCCCAATACGAGAAAAGCCCGCCAAATTTAAACCGTGATCGGCGAGGTGGGTAGACTTGAAGGCACAGCAAGGTAAATATATTAACTACTTGTTCGATTGCAGTTAGATATATAAACTAAATTGTACTAGATAGTAGATAGATATAGAAAGATAGATAGATAGATATATTGTAAATGAATAATAGATAAACCAGCATTATAGGGTCCCTGCGTGTAGCTCAGTTAGTGGTTAGAGCACTTGTGTAGCGATCAGGACGTCTCAGATTCGAGTCCTTCAAGAGCTAAATTCATTGTTCTTACATTTCTACATGTTGATTGATTATATTAGTTGGTGCGCACAATATATTGTTTATAATACAGTAGTAGTAAGAGTAAACACATGAATAAATAGCTAACGGAACTTTGAGTTTTATTATTCACAACAATGCGAATGTATCCAAAATGTTATCCAATCGTATTATTAAAATAAGATGCATGCACGTTGAACATAACATGACATTAACATGTATCAACAAACGTTTTGATTTTGTAATATTTTGGGTTTAGATAATCATAATAATTATACCATACAGTACATTTATGAATTTTTTTGAGCATTGCTACAAAAAATAGTATAGTAACAACCTTTATCATCATTGTATAAGCGTTGCTATAAACACCATATTTAAACACAACTTATAACTTATTTGTAACGGCACACTAACAGTAAAGGTGTTTATTTTCAAAAGATTGCGTAGTAAATACTAAATATACAGTAAGATGCACAAGAAAGCAAGTCTCACATAATGTAGTTATAGATGGACAGCGCCATCTGTTGAACAGGCACGAAATGATAGTACATGTACCATCTTTGCAGGTTCGTGATACTGCAATATAAAAAGAAAGTTTAATTTTACCCCAATCCTCATGCATATTGACTCGAATTCCCATTAGTAACAGTACTATAGTCCGGCCTGAAATGACATAAATTACCAGTAACCGGTTTAACTGTTTCACACATGGAATTAGACCACTAGCACATTGATGGTTGTCATGTGCCACCGGATATATACTAATTGTTTCTCATAGTTATCCAACCAATCTCTCTAGTTCTTGTTAGGCATCATGACAAAAAGTCGCTTGACATTCCTGTCATAGCAGTATCGGTCAACTCTAGTATTATGTCCTGGATGACCCATGACGCTATACTTCCGGTGACCGGCTAGTGCTTTCATATACTATGTAGAATTGTACCAATAGCCCATTGATGGTTGTCATATGCCACAAGAAATATAATTATTGCTTATCATAATATTATCCTTCTAAAAGTCCTTTTAAAAGGCATTAAATGTTGTTTCAATCCATAAATATTTTGTTATTATCAAAGAGATTTCATGTTCTTCATGTAAAATGTATGAACGTCTAAAAACACTTGTATTTTTGCTTTTGAATACATTTTATTCCAAGGCTACAAATGGCTTACCATACTTTTTAAGTCCAACTTAGAGTTAAGTTCAACTTAGGATCTTTGTGAAACACCCGCAGGAATGTCAAGATGCCTCTGCAGAGGGATTTGCATTGATAATGAAGACAAAGGTCTCGTAGAATTCCTCACGGACGTGAAACTGGTTACTACTGGTCATGGCTGTGTTTAAGCCCGGACTTAGTTGTGCCACTGCTGATGATTCGGGGCTATACGTTCACTTTCCATTCCTGTGAAACCGTCTTTAAAAATATGATAAACAATATGCACGATGATAGCACGTGGTCGCAATAAATTTAGGCAAATTCAAGGAGAAATATATTTATTTTTCTATATGTCCGTTTGACGGATAAGCGCACAAAATGGATACTCTGTTGTTACAATTTGGAATAAACTTTAAAAGGGTGCCTGCCCCTAGATTTGTACTATATGAAATGCATAATAATTCTCTATCAATAAAATATATGTGAAAAATGCAAAAATTTCGATAATGGTATATAGTATTGTTCACATAATAATATAAATACGAATTAAATACGTACCCCGTGTTCAGAATACCATAGAGTATGAATGATACAACATAGAGTAAATAGGCAATGTTATTACAGCTTTACGTAACATCTTGGAACCAAACAAATCTAAGCCTGAAGCATTAAAGGCCCAGTCCCATACTGACGATTTTCACGGCGACTCGCAACGACTCGCAGCGATTTATTAGAACGAATCGACTCGATTTAGCCACAGTTGTGGGCTTGAGCGTAGCGACTTACGTATTACCTATTCATCAGGGGGGATGAATGAATAGATCATCCCCCCAGTTGAATGGGTATCAATGACAAATATACGCCCATGGTTTTGGGGAAGAACCAATACGATACAACACGACCTAAGCGATTTTCTCGACGAACGTCAAATCGTTGCAATTCGCCGTGAAAATCGTCAGTATGGGAATGGGCCTTTAGTAAGAAACAATATCCATGATTGCACATAGAATAGTTCTTTGCTCACATACACGCGAGTACAGTACTGTCATTGTCATACCATTATAACTTCTATTGATGAATCAAGCAATTGATATCCTTCATGTTTCGATGATATTACATACATTGCCAAATACTACTGATTCAAGTCTCTTCATCTTCGATGTGGTTCTTGCTTTACACTATAGATGTAGATGTACATCATGTGAATACAAATGCTCCGTTAACGCAATTATATATATACAATAAGTGTAGATTAAAGGGACTTTAAAGGGATTAAAGTAACATTGTCCAAATCCTCAAAATAAAATTGTAATTATAGCGGTTCCCTTATACCTTGTTGTATTCGTATTAACAATAAAATCATGGGACAGGTTTCGGTTTTTCAAATTTCCCTTTCGTTACAAAGATATATATGATTGAAGTATTCAGATAAGAAAAACTCCGGGCGAGTTTTTCTTCCGTGTGCAAAGTGAGTGCAGTGAGTAACTGAATATCACTTTGCATTTTCGCTCATTACTTGGCCATATAATGTCCATTTGACTTGAAATGTTCACACAATACCCTGTGGAGATAACAACAATATACATTGCACCAACCATTCATCACTTTTTGCACATGTCAACAAAGTTACTAGATCCCTTTAATGGTGCTTATATCTCACATTGCAATGGGCACAAACATTCGATATGTAATAAGAATTCTTTGCATTGCATATAGTGCTACAAAAAATAAGCCAGGGTCGTTTCGTTTCTCCTTTCTCTTCACATTTTGTGTTATATCCTGAAGAGTGCAATAGGTGAAACAACGCGCCTTCCCAACTTTTGATCGCATGATTACAATACATATAATAATGTTAAGCACGGGCGTCGATCTGTCATTGATACCCATTGATCAGAGGGGGGGGGGGGTGATCCATTCATCCATCCCCCCCTGATGAAATGGTATTACGTAAGTATCGACGCCCATGATGTTAAGCCTATGTCAGCCTCCTACGAGATGGACAGATGAAGTCCGGAGCAATGTGGGATTACCCTTACAAGAGGCCGAGCACCAAGCCAATGGCAGATCTGAATAGAACAGGAGCAAAGGGTCCTATAAATCTCAGTCAGTAACTCAGCATCGTGACTCGACTTGATCTTTCTGACATAACTGTCTCATGTGAATAAACTTCTGATCAAGAGCAATTGAAAACAGCCTCCTAATGTAACTAAGCGTTTAAAAATTCTTTCTGCCACTCACGCATGGTTGCATGATAACCATTGCTGTTTTTCTGATCACCTATATACGAAATTCACTTTGACCAGAATTTTTTTTTTTTCTCTGCAAGTGGCTTTTTACAGCACGGTTTACTCATTGGCATGGTGGTTTATCGGTTTCCGCCTAATGCACAGGAGATCCCGGGTGGGAACCCTTATCGGGTCATACCAAAAACTTTACAAATGGTACCTTCTGCCTTCTATCCATGCGCTCGGCATTTATAGAACGGAGAAGGGAAACTTAAACAAATGGACTTACCAGAGGACTAGCCCCCTCCTATAGCTTTTACTGTTTAGAGTAGACGTGTAGACTAGTGCTTCATAATCGGAGATAGGCACCGCCTTATGCCATGCTCAAAATTGGCACGGAAGTGACCCTAGCTTTTCTCTTTAGAATCATAGGTACACGACCTCCTGCGTGTCGTCGCGAATACTTTGGAAGATGGCTGCCATACTCAGATGAGACTTTCGATATTTTTCCCTTAAATCCCTGGCCGACGGCCGCTCTCCACCCGACAAGCTCTTGCCAAGCCGCCCTCGAGATTCTGAGGTGGCGTACTTCTGTCCCGTGGTCGTTGTTGAGGACGTAGGTGATGATGATGGTGATGATAATGATGATGATACTGTCGTTGTGGGTGTCGGTGATGTCCATGCCCGAGGTCGACCAGGCAGTGTCCTAGTGGGGGAGTCTTCGGAGTCACTATGTGAATCATCGGCTGCGGATATCGGGGTATCATGAAGCACGAGAGTTTTTACTCCGTTTGTGGTTGGTTGGTGTTTCTCGTGATCCGTCTTTTCTTGAAGATCTGCATCCATGGAGTTTTGGTGTCCCCGGGAATCCTTAACGACACTATCCCCGTGAGTGTATTTCTGGTATCGTTGCGAATTGTTAACAACACCAGGCATTGAGATATCACTCTCAAATCGTTCGTCTTCCTGATCAATTTGTACTTTCGAAAAGGATAAGTGCTTATCTAAATTAATGTCCGAGCTCATACCGATTGCCGAATCGCGACTTCCATCATGTCCATTGAACTCCGACATTTCGAAAGAGTTGGTCTCAAACGATCGGGAATGATCTTGCGAAAACTGTCTGCTCAGCGCGCGTCTTGGTGGCTTCTTGTCCTGTGATCTTACCGGTGGGGATTCCCGCTTTTCGGGAGCTGCAGCGCTTAATGTCTGTTTCTCAGGAGCACTTGTAACTTGTTGTTCGGGAACGCTTAACGTCTTTTGTTCGGGAACGCTCCTTGCGCGCTGTCTGTCTTTGTGCCTGTGCCTCGGGACTTTCTGCTCGCCACCGGGACTTTGCGTTCCCTTGGCGTTCAGTTCATCCCGATGTTGTGCCGTCAAAGCTCGCACTGTCTTCGCATTCCATCCGGCCGGGTTCTCTCCCATAACCTCTTCGGGACTTTCCTCGGGAATATCGTAGAGCTCACCAGAACCAAAGCTCGAGAAGTCAGAGTTGTAATTCTCACGAGCGATTTCGAAGCTGCGCGCACACCTCTGTACTCCAGCGTTCTCACCAACCGTGCGCTTTTCGCGTTTGTCTGGAGAACTGCTCGGGCTAGTTATGATCGCGTTTGCCTTCTGGTTTTTCCCGTTTTTAGATTGAGTGTTTTCTTTCTTTTGTGCGCTTCCGTTATCATGTTTATGTTCAGAATCGCTTTTGACGCTGGGATGTTTTCCTTTTTTGTTTCCGTGATGACGTTTTCCCGAATCTGACGTCGGTGATCGAGAATTCGTCGATATTTTCACGTCCTCCAGAACCAATTCTCTCCCCGAGTCTGTACAGAGGCGATTGCCTTCCTTTTCTACATCAACTTTCACGGTAAGTGCATGTGTTTCTTGGTCTAACGACCTCGAAGACAAAAACGGTGTCTTCCGCTTCGTTGGGATGGTTAAGCTGTCTAAGGAACGCTGTCTTTGCGATAACCTTTCCAGCTTTTTGTGTCTGTTCTTTAGCGGAGACACCGGCTCCACTTTCAGAGTCTTGTTTTCAGCCTGTTTCGCCTCCGACGACGACGACGACGACGCCGAGCGGCTCTTATGTTTCTTGCCCTTCGATGCTGACGCGCGCTCCTCGTTGGCTTGCTTGAGTGCTTCTAGTCGCTTCCTTGCCCCTCTGTGACCCTGCCACATCGCCCGCTTCTGCTCCGGTGTCATCTTCGGGCTTCGCTGCTTCCGGGACTTCTTCCGGTTCTCGTCTTCCACTTCAAACGCAGCGTTGTCATATTCCAGCGAGGACGATCGGGGTTTCTTCGGCGAGGGCGAGGGTGTCGTTGACGGTGTCGGTATCCTGCCGTTCCTGACTACGACGTCGGAATAATGATCGACGATGGTGACGGTGGTTTGAATGGCAGTGGAGGTCGATGCCGGGCCCGATGCCGTGGATGGGTCGGAACTGGTGCTAGCGCCCTCGTCGAGCGAACCCGAGAAAGAGTGCTCTGACCAATCCGGGGCTGGGAAGTGGAGCTTGTCGTCCTCGTCCGAAGAGAAATCATCCAGCGAGTCGAACGTCTCCTGTCGTGTTAGGCCTGGAGATAAGAAGTAATGTGTAAAAAGGAAAAATAAATTTGTAATTAATAGAACATTTATCTTTATATCTTAAACGATTCTGATAAGGATTTATCCGACAAGCCTGGGACTCATAGGAGCAAATCGAAATGAAGGTTTTAATAACCTGATGAAAAACTCGAATTACCATGCACCATGCATTAACTCTACATCAGTAATATCGTAATGGAAAGAGATAGTTGGCATGTTGGAAGGATATGAGGTAGTCCTGCAAAAGACTGACTATTTTTGTTTTTATTTAGTCATATAAAAGACTGTGGTTGTCCTAAATATAGGACTGTATAGTCCCGAAAGGAATGTGGGAGTCCTAGATATGACAGGCTGTTATTCTGCCTTACGCCTGGAGTCCTGAAAAGGACTATATTGGAAAAGACTGTGCAGTCTTTAATGAAACTGTCAGTGATCAGTGACTGTGGTAGTCCTTAAAACGACTGTGAAGTCTGGATAAGGATTGGGGTAGTCTTAACAATTAGGTGTTTATTCTTCATTACGCTTGTAATCTTGAATAGACCTTCAGAAATAGGATGAGTACAATGGTTGAATAAGTTGGGTTCGACATTGCTTGACTGCCGGTCGTCAGGACAAAACAGTCCGACCTGTCTATATGTGACATGCTAATGGAAATGAGACCATTGACCAGTGACCACTGACACAGGAAAGTGACCTCTTCGGACAGGTTCCAAAACATTGTTTTTCTCTGCAGGGGATCACTTTTAGTGGCCAATGTAGGAAGGTTGGCTGCTATAGACATACGGCCACTATAATTACAGGTGTGACTGTAAGGTGGTGGCCACTATACAGTCATGTTAGTTGCTTTGACAAGTGGCCTTAAAGGCAGGTTTGGTAGCCACCATACGCAGGCTGTGTGCTATAGACAGGTGGCCAATGAGACGGGTTTGGCTGTTAATGTTTTCCTAATTTACCGTTTAGCGGTGGCCCGGTCATCTCCACTTTGAAACATCCGCAAGACTCTCCGGCGGACCGGTATAACCTCTGGCACACTCTCTTATAGCGGTTGCATATAAGGACTAGGAGGGGCGGGTGCAGGAAGGCGGTGACTATACTACACCACGTGATCGTCACGGACATCCAATCAGCGGGCGTCGTTTGGGAGAAGGCGATTATGTTGATAATCTGGCGTGCAAAGATGAAATGATGGCGAAGATTAGTTAATATACGATTCAATTAAACGTTTCAGAAATGTACTTACTGGATTTAAGACTAGGATGACGGATAAGTAAATGTAATCTCTTACTCCAGTTTTAAAAATGACGTTATTTATTATGGAGTCCCGCCTACAAGCAATGCTTTCTTCGGGCACCGCAACCATTTGTATTGTATGTATGCTGATAGTATAATTTATACTCAGTTGAAATAAAGAATTTAATTTAATTAATATGAATAATAATCTCTTACTCCATGCTTGAGGAGATTGAAACAAACATGACATATAATAACAAGAAGAACCAAATATGTCTTACTCCAAATGGGAGGCCGTTGGCGCAGAAGTACAAGATAACAACTGCGGACACAAGAAGGTAGATTTGCTGGTTCTGCGACTCACGTGTCCCCGCCATCGCCGACGTCCGCTCCCCTGTCTCGCTCTCGATGACGATCCTCGGGATGCTGGACTTGGTCGGCACGTGGTGGTGCTCCTCGAGGAGCGGGATAATGCACACGACGTTGACCACGATGGTGACGATGCACGAGGTGCTGACCATGAGGCTACCCAGGACAATGATGACGATGCACATCGCGTAGCCGTAGCCAGCGATGTTAAGAACGAGACTGCAGCCCTGGTCGCTCTCGAGGTCGGTCCACGAAATGAGCGGGATGGTGCCGATGGCGACGCCGAACAGCCACATGAAGACGGCGGTGCGCGACGTCTGGCGCGACGAGTTGTGCGCGCGGTACGAGCTCGGCCACTTGAGCGTCCACACGCGGTCGAGCGAGATGAAGGCGATATTGACGGCGCCTACGATGCGGAAGCTCATCACGCACCAGACCAGGAACTTGCACGACCCGTTCGTCCACGCCGCGCCCTCGTATACAATCACAGCGTACAGCAGGAGAGGAAGTGAAAGAGATAACACGTGACCTAGAGTGATGGAGAAGAGAAGAATATCCGGGCTCTTCCATCTCTTCCGTGACGAGATGACGACGAGTGCGATCAGGTTTTCGACCGCTACGATAGGGATGGCGATCAGCCATCCCATGGCGTTGTTGGATAGGTACGTGGAGGTCTCCATTGTATCGGTACCGTAATCGATAGTTCCTATGAACTCGACATTTCAAGCTAGAAGAGGGACGATATACGATAATCAGCTAACACTGGCTAAGGTTCTGCATAGTTTAACAAGGCAGTTACTTTACATAGCCCGCCATATTTTTCAGAATAACGATATGTATTTACATGAGCGATCAACCATCTAATATCGATAATAACTCTCATACTTCTTTTCAAACTTTCATTGTTTTAAGAAGCACCATAAATTACATTGATGTTGTGTTCGATCCTTCGTCATTGCCATTTTGATATGTTTAATTGTTTCTCATCTCAAAACCACTACAAAAGAATACGATTTTAATTAGCACCACTCTGTCGTGTTAAGTTTGATAAGAATTTGATAAAAACATGCGAAAACATGTATCAGCAGGCTCTGTCAAGTTGTATCACTGTTTTCATTTTCATCAAGAAGTTAGTGACTACCATCTCTCAATGCGCAGTAAAACACAGAATGCTGGTAATAGTAGGCTCTGGGTGTCTGTGCTATGTTGGGGAGTTGTCGATATCAACAGCGCCCACAGTGACCATCGTTGGAACAGTCAGGGTATGATCTTGGAGTCCATCGGCGCATAGTCATCGGGTCATGTCACCTGCTGCTGCTTCATCCCCCTTGCGTACGGTACCTGCTGAATTAAACATAATGATACACAACATTATGAGAAAACATATCAATTTATGAGGGGAAGCTAGATTGAGGGGGTGAATACAAACATAATTGTTATTTAAAATGGTTGAAACTAATGTTTTAAGAGAGCGCCCTCTCAAGTTGTAACGGCTCTTTTTGGATGATAACGGGCTTTTTACTTAATTTTGTATTCCTTTTGAGCATGGTAGAGTTATTACTGTTAGTTTGTAATATAATTGTGCAGGTTTTGGTTACTAAAATTAAGTTTTACCTAATTACTGTACTCTCTTTACCAAAACTCAACTATCCCTTTAATGAATTACATACACAGGACAGATAAAAATGAATATATGGTTGACTCGATTTTTGTAAATAATCATTATAATCTTCATTACCAAAATGGACCATAATACACTTAATAACAAATTTAAATTCGATAAACCAGTATTACTTAAACGACTGAAATAATGCTATTTACAATTTGTGGCGCGATAAATAACTTTTTTCTTCAGATTCGATAAAAAAAAAAACGCCAAATGTACATTACATGATTTTGATATCACAACCCAATTACTAAAACAGCAAATTTTGTAGACACTGTATTATTGATCATGATTGGCTATGATCGTACAACATGGATGAAGAAAGTTGTGCAGTTGTGAAGCGATGGGGGGGGGGGTATTGCCAAAGCGTGGTCGGACTAAAGAGGGGCACACTGTGTATTTCTTCATATTATAATAGAGTTTTTAATAGCATTTGTCAAATTATTTGGGAGAAGCAGGGGCCCCCATGCCAACCGCAGCTACGCCACTCAGGATGGGAAGGGGGGGGGGGGGGGGGGGGGCACAGTGTTGTATTTTCCTGTTTTCTACCCAATTCCATTAATTTTCGGAAGACGGAAGATGTTTTTCCTCTGCCTAAGGGTGATTGAATAGGTAAAGGGTTGCTTGTGTTTATTATTTATGCGGAGATAAATCACGCAAGACACGATCCTCCATTATAATTCAGCGTGTAGTCATCATCTATAACATCGAAAGGATGAAATCCATCAGCAATTTGTTCAGATTTTGTAAACAAAAGTGCCTTCCCGATCTTTCTTTTGTTTTGGTTTGTTGTTGTTGTTGTTGTTGTTTTGTTTTTGTTGTTGTTGTTGTTTTGTTGTTTGTTTTTTTTTGGGGGTGTCCTCGAAGAAATACCTGCCCCTATTGTTGAACCTACCCCCTTGTGGAAAACATGAGAAATACATAGGTAAATGCGTCAACACATAAATGAAACTGTATCCGGAAGGTCCTTCCATATGATTCTTATGCGAATCTCATTGTTCCACACTATTATTTTGTTTGCGCGGTGATGTACCTATTTATGTTTTGAATATGGAAAATACTGCTGAAAACTGCTTGTCTACTAAAAAATCGCCAATGTGGTAAAATGAGAGTCGTATACAGCCTAGCTTTCGATCCTAGCAGAATCTTCGTCAGGGCACAAATGACAGTTACTACAGAAAAAACACAGAATATATACCAACATAAACACATGTATGGAAGGGGGTCTGGAAAGAGGAAAGGAGGCGGAGACACAAAACAATGAAAGCAACTGTGAGTGGCTGAGTACCAGGATCCTGCAACCACTTCACTTCACTTTCTTTGTCCTAATCCTCTCGCTCCCATCCCCTACACTCATAATCCCCTCTATTGTTCCTCCCCTCTCAGTGCCCCAGTGTACACTCCCACACCTCTTCAACTGTCTTTTGTTCACATGTCTCTTTCCATTTCTTGATTGATTTCTTTGATCCTCCCTACCTCTATTCTTCTCTAAGCCTTACACTCTCATCACATTTTCTTTGACTGCAGCCACTTAAGGACCCACCCATGCCTGTTTGACCTGATTGGTCAAGCAGTCCTGGTACTCAGCCACTCACAGTTGCTTTCATTGTTTTGTGTCTCCGCCTCCTTTCCTCTTTCCAGCCCCCCTTCCATACATGTGTTTATGTTGGTATATATTCTGCTGACCCGCTGACTAAGAAACCGTGCCTATTTATAGCACAATATCGATCACAGACTAACAATTATTGTCTATACGTAAACGCACGAGGGGGAAATTTCACTCCTTTCGAAATATAAGTTTTGTTCAACAATCTGAGCAGATTGGCTCAAATGTTCGATTTTAAAAAAATAGTGTCATGTTCGAACGTTGTTTTGTTTGTTATATAATGTTTTCCCGGTTATATGACTACTACCTCCTGGACAATTACGCCCCCAAAGACAATTACTACCCGGACAATTACCCCACTGGGACAATTACACCCCAAAGACAATTATCCCCCAGGACAATTACCCCCAAGACAATGACCCCCAGAACAATTATCGTATATCTACATGTAATGTATAGAGTACTTGTAGAAGAATTTAATTAGGCAGAGATTATCTCAAAATCTTAATGTGTACATACTGATAGCAAGTTCGGTGCGAACAGCTGCGGCCTGTGGGATATTCTTACAAAATATCCTTTCGTAATAAACCAGCATATTAACCCGTTCCCTTCTATATTCTGAAATCCACACACACGTACTACATTACCCAGCTCTAGGTGTTAAACAAAAACCTGTAATGTTTTTAATCCGTAATAACTCAGTCGCTTATGAATGGAATTAAATCAAAACTTCAGACAATGTAAACAGATACTGTCAAATTTTCTGTGCCAAGTTGTATCAGATTTCAATCAGAGAAAGGGTGGTTATTGTCAATTTAAAAAAAAATTAGAATCGGCCACTTTCGACATTTCGAATTACAAAATACTTGGTCGATGAGGGCACCAACACAAAAGGTGACCAGCAATGAATAGACGCCAAGTCGAAAGTGGCCGATTCTAAAGTTAACGTTTTTTTTTTAATTGACAATAGCCACCCTTTCTCTGAATGAAATCTGATAAAACTTGGCACAAGAAATTTTACAGTATCCCTATACATTGTCTGAAGTTTTAATTTAATTCCATTCATAAGCGACTGAGTTATTCCGGATTAAAAACATAACATGTTTTTTTTAACACCTAGTACATTACCCAGTTCCAGAGTCCCGTAAACAACAGATTAACAACGCACACGCTGAAACAGTAGCCTAATATGTGACATGTCACAATGCTTTAATTTACATACAAACGGTGAGGCCTGGGGTTGCGGTCATTTCTTTCTTAGATTCTACAGGATTTGTTTCCAAAGTTTAAGAGCAAATTTCAGGCTTAGATATGGAAGTAGTATAACATACCTTCTTTTTAAACCTGGTTAAATCGAGTGCAAGATATACATTATAAACATACAAAAAACAAACAAAAACGCACAACATGGCGCGCAACACTGAATCCATAACAATGCATTAATTGTCATACATTTCTATCTGAGTTTAGGTTGTAAATATAGGGTAAGATGTGGAAGTAGTACATGTATTACTGTTCATTGTTTCTATATTCACCTGATAAACGTGTCGGAGTAGAATAAACGATCAGTTAACTAGAATAAGAAAAGCACGGACACTCAATGAATACACAATCGGTATGCTACATGGGTTTAAATCATGTGTTCAATATACGTTCAAATCTGTTTCAATGTTTTACTTTCAGGGTAAGATATGAATGTAGTATGGAGATGCTATCTGCGTGTAGCTTGTTTCCGACCAGGGAAAATGATCGAGTAGAATTCAACACACACAAAATTAGAAATTTCATTCGTTAGGAACAGTTTGATATATTGTTATATAATATGATGACGTCATAATGAAGGTAAATTGAGCATTCCCATTGGTTGATTACCGATGCTTAATCCGGTATAATCAATGGTAAAGTTATGTATTATAACTTTTCAGTATGTACAAACTGACCATAGAGATCCAAACGAGCTGCGCAGGGGATTGCCTTGGAGTGCGTAATGTGCTCTTGTGCGCTTGTTCTTGAATGGGGAAAATGCGCAGAGCGCGCAATTATTTCTAATACGCGCTGGCACTTAACACAGTACGCAGGGCCGACAATGGCTGGAGAGAACACTCACAATTTGAGCAAGGTCAATTTGGGTTTATCAACATGATAACCATATCAGTTCCTCAAAATAATCATATTATATAACAAATAGTACATGCATCTTGTCGTTAAATATTCCACAATAGACACCTCTACATTTTTAATTTGTCTCGTGCGATTATATTGCACTCGGCCTGCGGCCTCGATGCAATATAATCGCTCTCGAGAAATTAAAAATGTATCGTTGTCTATTCTGGTATATTCAACTCCAAACCATGCACTATTTGTATAATATTATATGACCTATATAGATACTGGTGTGCGATTGGTCAAAATGCTATCACGTGACCATCGCTACAAGGATGAGAAGCGTTATATTGACCAACCAGTCAATATAACGCCGTTATATTGACTGGTATGACGTAATTTACGTCACAATGGGTGTGTGAAGGTGAACAATTTTGCGCGTATTAACATCCTGGCACGCGTAGCGTTGTCAAGCTTTCTACGGAGATTGCGCGATCCGAAAGTAAATTTGAAAGGAAGGTCGAATAAAGGAGTATTTTGCGCAGCATTTCGATAACAACACGTCTGTTCTACTGAAGGGATTTCGATTTTATTTAATGATTTTCCCTTGTCCATAATTTTATTTCAACACCAAATTTCTATTAATCTTGATTTGTATCTATATAGGTCATCATAATATAACATATATTGACTTTTTCCTTCGGGACCATATACACCATTACATTATGTTTCTAAACTACCAATGTACAATACATGGTAGCATTAATTTGCATTAATTAATTTATTCTTTTGTTTTGAGCTTTGAAAGGCATATTTTTAATTCAATGTTAATGGGTACGAGCCATAACATCCTTAACCGAACAGATGGAAGACATATGGTTCGCCGATTACGTTGCGAGTAGTTCCAAGTTGTCTGCATTTCATTTCCCTTGGGGAGTTATATTTTGTCTCGGAATACTATATTTTTCCTCAGCGCTACGCGCTTCGGAAAAATATAATGTCCCTCGACAAAAATATAACTTCCCTCGAGGATCTCAAATGTTATATTGCCCCTCTAGACAGTCAATATCTGTATAATATTCCTTGAATCACAATAGCTTAGTTTCATTCTAAGTTTAATACAGATGATAGGGGTATGCAATATGGGATCCTTTTTGTTGCCAACTAGGATTAACTCAGTGTCAGTAGGTAATGAATGCTAACCCAGGCAACCAGAGTTAGTTACTAAGAAACGCGAAATGTTGATGAAATACGTATTTCTGTGATATGATATGTCCACTGAGTGATGTATGCAAGTATGATCATGGAGTGTCACTCAGTATCACTGGATAATACGTGCTAACCCAGATAACCACAGCTAGTAGTAGTTACATAACAACCCCACTTTTGTTCTTTCTGGGGTGCTTACTTAGCCTTAGCATCTAGATAATTACTAGAATTAAGCTACAAGCTAGCTTGTTTTTGTGAATATGGGCCTAGGTCACCAGGCAAGATATTCGCATTCATTTGAATTCATTTCGATCTTTCATCAGCCTGTTGAAAACAAGCGAAACACGTACACAAACACATATTCGGCCAGTCCTTATGCCTAATGGATTAGTTTTTTCTATACATTAAAGGAATATACATGTAGTAACTTTGTTGATGACGACGGGTTGATGTGTATTACTGTGATCTGATATGTCCACTGAGTGATGTGTGAGAAAAATATGATCATGGTAAATCAAATAATGTGATATGACCGAGTTATGGGGGAAATGCAAAGTGGTATTTGCTAACTCATTCCACTAACTCTGTACTGTAGTCAGTTGAAAATCTCCCAGGGAGACTTTCTACTCCGAATAGTTCAATCATAATTATCTTTATAACGAAATAGGAATTCGGAGTAATGAAACATGTTATATGCTTCTTTTGATAACACAAATAGAATACAACGAGGTATATAAGAACTGCTAGATTTCTAAGTACGTTTCGTGAGTTTTGACAATGTTACTTGATCCCTTTAAAAAAAAGGTGCTAATGTCTTAATTACAGTGGTAGATGTGGAATTCATGTATTGTGCGATGACGTCAATTCAGATGACTTGGCAAAGGGGTTTGCACCTACTCTATGGTTTACACAACCTTTCTACGCGAGTGTGCATCCATGCACGGGCACTGAACGAGATCACAGTCAATAATTAATGGTCTTCAAAATAAATATGCAATTGGATTTTGTTTGTATTCCTTTATAGTGGCATCGAAACCTTGTTTTAAAGCATACCGCTCATGATGACAGTTTCCTGCGTTGTTTGTATATTATCTATTTTGATGATTTTTTTTTAACCGATTTTGTGTTTGTGTGCATCGTGTTTAGAACTCTTGTAATTATTTTCCTTTTTTGATGATGAGGAAATATGTATTAATTACAGGTTTATGATTGTGCACTATTTTGAAAAATGCAGATATAAAACCAAGCAAACAAACAAAACTATACACAAACTAGGTAAAATATGACACCGCTTTGTGTGAACTAAAACAGTATGTTATCGTTCGTTAAGAATCTGAAGCATGTACGGGTGCATTCACTTTAATCTGAAACTATTCACGACTGTGGGTCCCTAAAATCGACCGATATATAGAGAGCAGTCTCAAATAAATAAGAAAACAAATTTATTTAAACAAGAAATAGATGGAGGAATGTGCCTTGATGAGCTGAAAGTGTTTTGTTTAGTGAACACGAGGACAACTTGAAAATGAGATCTAGAGGAAAAAAGTACGTTTACGAATGAAAAAAGGCCGTGTGACCTTTTTTTTGTTGGTTGCCAGGGGTTATTACCCCCACCTATACCCGTAAATGTTTGCACCTCACCCCCATAACCGTATTTTATTCAAAATATATCAACATAATCTCTTAAAAAGCCGTTATTATTATCATTATCATCAACATAACAGCGGTAATGTGTGTTATTGATTATCATTTACTTATTAGTGTTATGTATACTTATTAATTTGTTGTACTACTAGTGGTATCAGTATTACTAGAATTAGTATTCATATTATTATTATAGTAGTAGTAGTATAGTAGTCATGATAGTAGCATTAGTAGTAATGTATTATGTATTACGGTATTTAGTATTGCTATTACTATTATCATTGTCATTATTATAAATACTAATATCATCATCATACAATTTAAAACAAATTATTTGAATGTTGATCATTATTATCATAATTATCCACCTCTAATTATGAAGCAAAATACGTACTATCAATTTAATGTGAGATCGCCTTACTCATAAAACCGCCAGCCCCCCCCCCCCCCCCCACCCCCACCCCGCCGTTACGCAGGTTTCAACCTGTCTACACCGCTATATAAAATAGCAAACGTGTGAGAAAAGGGGATGTACAAGATGTAATTATTCTCCTGCGGAAAGCGTGTTCTATAAAAAGCATCGCACATGCTAGAAAGGCGGGACGGTATCATCCATCTCCGCTCTACATATTAAGAGCATAGCTCCAAAAAGGCGCTAAATACACTTTCCGTCAAATTGAGTTAACGATATCAGTACATTGCTAGGCTACGTAGCTATGTAGATATCCAAATTTTAGGACAAAGTACACAATACAAAATCAAAACATGGAACGTTTCATTTTCATATGCCCCTAGGCATGTGCACAAAGTTGGACAAATAAACCTTCTTTTCTCCAAAGTTGATAAAAGTGGAATTAATACCTTTTGGAATCATGGGGCTGTTCATTATGATGGGCAACACGTCGTTAGATGAACTACTGGGGGAGGGATTATATAACAAGGACAATACAACGAAGAGTAGCGCCATGCCGTGATAGACTTGCGTTTTGGTTATTACAGTCTTATCGGGGACAATGGGTGATCCTGAACCTCTGAGTTTCATGTTCGACTCTAGTCATATTTATTGTTGTGATATATTAATTTAAAATCGTTGTATTTGTTTGATTGTGTACAAAAAATATATGTTACTTTTGATATTGTGTGGATAAGAACAATGTGCCACCGTGCGCAAGGCTTTCGCAAGATGAGACCGTAGTAGTAGTAGAAGTAGAAGTAGTAGAAGTAGAAGTAGTAAAAATAGTAGTTGTAGTAGTAGTAGTATTAGTAGTACACTAAAAAAACAGAAGTGCTGTTTTTATCACTTGGAGGGCTACATTCAGCACCTTTTCGGTGCTCGCATAGGGCCAGCACAGCCTGTGCTGGTTCGGCACTAGTGCAAGTGCTAGTTAAGCACCACT